>JAJIYU010006213.1:0-21156 GCA_030144865.1 Tinospora cordifolia | reverse complement strand
TTGAGAAACTCTTTTGGTCTAAATTACAACTTTAAACAATTGGTTGTTTGAAATGCCTAATGTATGCAAGTGTTTGAATTATGGATGTGTTATTGAGTTGAGTTTGAAAAATGGTTGTTTAATTAAGATCCACTGAGCTTTGTGCTCACCCCTTCCTTTTATTTCTCAGGAATTTGAAATCATGAAGATCATGGGATTTTGGATAGCTTTTTTAGCAAGTTTCTATTTTCTTAAAGCTTCTTTTTAATGTAAGGGCATGTTGCCCAATTTTGAAATAAGACTTCCGCTGAAAATTAATTTTAAATTTTGAGTTTATGAATCTCTTTTGATAAACAATGTAATAGTTATTCTTGAATTAGAAAGCTATGTACTTTCTTCTTTTTTAATAAAGAAGTTGAATTTTTTTTTTTACCTTTAATTGCCTTGATTTTATTATATGTGAATTTGTACTACTGAATTTACTCTAAGGCAAGTGCTATTGAAAAATAGAAAGTCAAGTGTGTGTCGCTTGTAAAGTAACACCGGCCCAACCCGCCAATTGGTTAAGTCCACCGTCAACATAATGGTGGTTGTCCAAAACTCAAGGAATGTGGGGGTTGGGGTGTCACATCAATACATGGAATAAGTTATAGATCAAAGGAATTCTATTTGGTAGGTCCAGCTCGTAGGCACATACACTAACATGTCTAAGCATTTTGAACGGTATGATGAATCTAGGTGATAGTTTCCCTTTGATCCCCAAACGTTTAATCCCCCTTTGAGGATTGATCCTTAGGAATACTCTATCACCCTCTTGGAACTCTAGAGGTATTCTCCTCTTATCCGCATAGCTCTTCTGCCTATTCTAAGTCGTGGTCAACCTCTTTTGGACCTATTTCACCTGTTCATTCATCTCCTATACTAGGTTTGCTTAGCAAGGTGGAGATCTACAGGGTCTGCGACAGAGAGCTTCGTATGGAGCCATTTTGATACTTGCAAGCGAATTTTGCCAAGTGCTAGTACCTTGTAACATCTAGAAAAATTCATATGAAAATTTTATTTTTACTTAAAAAATTATAGAGAATTGACGAATGAGAATTATGGCAAGTCATAGTTGACCCAAATGAGAAATACAAATCAATTTAGAGGATTTTTGGAAGAAAATATATGAAAATAATGCATAAAATGGGATATCATAGCCAAAAATACAAGGATATGTGTAATTTTTGATGAAAACAGGATTAAAAAGTCAATTGGGATCACGATTTAGAAAAAAAAATCCAAAAAGAAAGCAAGAAATTCGGTTGAAAAATCAAAAACAAACTCAAAATGCTATGAATCGTAGATCTAGAATTTGATCTCATCATCCTACGACCAAGATCAGATCCACACATACGCACAAGAGCACCGAATCAGAAAGATCGAACGGCTAGAGATCTGCATGCGTAACTCGAGGAAGATCATGTAGTCCAGATGGAATACATTGATCGCGAACATTGATGCGCAGACTGTGACCGAGGATCATCAACGGTCAAGATTGAAGTCACGTAGTCGATCGCAAAACCGTGTTGTACTCAAGGATCATCCAACGATCCAGATCGAATTTGTTTTGGCTGATCGCGAACGTTGATGCGCTCGAGGATCATCGGACAGTCCAGATCAAAGTCATTTTGATTAAGATCACAATAGTTGATGCGCTCGTGGAAATCCAACGGCTGTGATAAATAATTCGAATTCTGTTGATTTATCCGAGATTAATCCAACAGTTATGATCAGATTTGAAAGCCTAAGTGGAAGGGGTAGAGTGGTATGGGACACTTGAACCTGAAAGCTTAGGTGGAAGCTTGGAACCTTGCTGTGCTAGCGTGATTGTATGATTGTGTAATATGCATGCTTTACTGTTTATTTGCTTTAAGACCAAATCCTGTACCCATGCATGAAAAGAACCTAGAAGAAAGACTTTAGGCCACTGAACAAATTGAAAACCTAGAAACTGAATCTAGAGTCATGATAGCATGAATATTTGACATATACTGACACTTTGCTCAATTTTACAAGAAAATGGCTGGAGCTAGAAGGTATGTAACTCGATCCACCATGTAACACCCACCGGGAATCCTACCAGGACTCTTACCCACGTCGTAGGGCCCACGTTATGGCGTGTCACTCACAAGGTACTGTCCCCTGCCCCCTGGGGTTTTCTTTCGCCTCCACGGAGATTCGAACCTAAGACTTAGAGGATAAGTACATTGTTCTTGCAACATCCACTACCATTGAGCTAACGACGTGGGTAAGAGTCCTGGTAGGATTCCCGGTGGGTGTTACAATAAAAAGGTGCCTTTTTATTGTCACACCCCACCAGGCCCACCGGTCCCACCAGACCTATGCCGCATGGCGGCCGCGGCTATGACTCACTAGGTACTGTCCCCTCCCCTAGGGGTTTTCCTTCGCCTCCGCAGATATTCGAACCTAGAACCTAGGGCTTAAGTACCTAGTTCATTCCTCATCTGCTACCATTGAGCTACTTAGCTCAATGGTAGTGGATGATGAAAGAAATAAGTACTTGAGCCCTAGGTCTTAGGTTCGAATCTCCGCGGAGGTGAAAGAAAACCCCAGGGGGCAGGGGACATTACTTTGTGAGTGACACGCCATGACGTGGGCCCTACGACGTGGGTAAGAGTCCCGGTAGGATTCCCAGTGGGTGTTACACACCACCTCTGAGGAGACTGAACAACAAAAGCAGGAACTGCTTGCTGGGATGGAGGCACTGATGGAAACACGAATGGAGGAACGGATGGAATCCATGATGAGTGAAATGTCACAAAGGGTACTAGATCAACTAAGAAGGACACTTCCACAGATAATTCCTCAGATGGCTCTGCAGCCTCAAGCACCTGAACCTATTCCAGTCCAAGTCCCAGCACCAGTACCTCAGGAACGTCAAAGGAATCCAGAGGACCTGGAAGATGAAAGACATAAGAAGATGCTGCTAGATTTGCAAAAGCTCCACCCTCCCTTTTTTGATGGAACTACCAACTGCATCTCTACTGATCATTGGTACCAGGAGATGGAGGAGTTACTAAATGTGCTGAAGGTGATGGGTCACGACGAGTAGCACTAGCCACACACCATTTCAAATGACCAGCCTGTGGATGGTGGAGAATGATGCAAATGGATCCCAACACTAACATTGCGACCATGACTTGGGAAGAGTTTAGAGAAAAATTTTATGACAAATTCTTTCTTGAGGCAACTCTCAGAAAGTTGCAAGAAGACTTCGTGAGACTCAATCAGAGGGATCTCACAGTAACTAAATACGAGAGAAAATTTACTGAGCTGGCCAAATTCTCTCAAGAATTGATCCGGGAAGAAAAGATGAAAGCCAACAGATTTGCACAGGGTTTCGAGATCGAGATCCGAAAGGTTATCATGACATTGGGCCTCTGAACCTATAAGGAAGTTGTTAAACGAGCCCTAATTCTGGAAAAAGAGCTCAACCAGGAGCAAAGGTTGAGGGAAAAGAACAAGAGGCCTAGGAATGAAAATAACCAAGTGGTTCAGAAGAAAAGTAAGAATGGTGGGAACGCAGCACAAAAATAGGGACAGAACAAGGATGAGGCAAGGGAGCAGGCTAAGAGGCTGGGATTGTGCTTTGTATGCAGACAAAGGGGGCATCTTACTAAAAACTACCCAACAAAATTAGCTCAGGTTCCCAAACAACAACAACAACAAAACACCCAGGGAGGAGGTTAGAATGGGAGCCCTCAAGCCAGACATAATCAGAATGTCAATTAGGGGCAAAACCAAGGCCGTGGTCAGAACCAGGCTAGAGTGTTCACGGTTGAGGCCCACGAAGACCAGATCCCTGCAGTGGAAGGTACGTTCCTATTGTTCAATGTTGCTGTGAAATTATTGTTTGACTTGGGTGCCTCTAAATCCTTTGTTTCTAAAGAACTAGCTGATAGGTTAAAACTTGTACCGAAAACACTACCTATAACTTTGAATGTGTCCACACCAATAGGGACCACAGTGACTTCAAAAAGAATGTGTAGTTGTGACCTAAGGTTTGGGGATAAACTCTTAACAGTTGACCTATATACCCTACCTTTCTATGGCTATGACGTAATTTTGGGGATGGATTGGTTAGATCAATACCAGGCCCAAATAGATTGTCCTAAGAGATGGGTAACTATAACATTACCTTTTGGGGAGATCTTTAAAATCTATGGGGATATGCGGAGACTACCAGGAAGTGCAACCCTAGCCTTGCTGAATTGCTTGAAGTAGACGGATGAGTTTGAAGAACTCTCGGAAGAAGAGCCTATGGAACCAAAGAAGATACAAGACTTAACAGTGGTTAGGGAGTATGAGGATGTGTTCCCAGATGGCTTACCCGGACTACCGCCTGCTAGAGAGTTAGAGTTCAAGATCGACCTTCACCCTGGAACCAACCCTATAGCCATACCTCCTTATAGGATGGCACCAGCAGAACTAATTGAACTGAAAACTCAACTGGACGAGCTCAGGGAAAAAGGTTTCATTGGGCCGAATGAATCACCTCGGGGAGCTCCAGTGTTGTTCGTGAAGAAGAAAGATGGTTCCTTGCGACTGTGTGTCGACTATTGGAAGTTGAATCAAGTTAAAATAAAGAATAAATATCCTTTACCAAAGATTGACGACCTATTTGATCAATTACGAGGAGCCACTCATTTCTCTAAAATTGATCTTAGGTTGGGTTATCATCAGCTGCGAATCAGGGAGTCTGACATAGATAAGACTGCCTTCAGGACAAGATATGGACACTTCAAGTTTACCATGATGCCATTTGGTTTGACCAATGCCCCAGCTGCCTTCATGGATTTGATGAACCGAGTGTTCAGATAGTACCTTGACCAATTTGTAGTGGTATTCGTGGATGATATCCTAATTTACTCTAAGTCAGAAGCTGAACACCTAGAACACTTGAGCATCATGTTGGAAACTCTCAGAAGGAACCAGCTATATGCTAAATTCAGTAAGTGCGAATTCTGGATGGGAACTGTCAAGTCCTTGGCCACTTGTGTCAGCAAAAGGCATCTCTGTAGATCTAGAGAAAGTGGAGGTTGTTATGAATTGGAAGCAACCCAAGACAGTAACAGAAATCAGAAGTTTCTTGGGCTTGGCAGGCTACTACAGAAGGTTCATTAAGGATTTTTCCTAGTTGGCAGAACCTATGACTAAGTTGACCTGAAAAGGAGTTAAGTTCCAGTGGGATGAGAAATGTGAACAATCATTCCAAGAACTGAAGACAAGATTGACTATGGCTCCTATTCTAGTCACCCCAACTCCCGGTGTTACTTACATACTCTATACTGATGCTTCGCTAAGTGGGCTTGGAGCAGTGTTGATGCAGGAAAGACAATTAGTCGCTTATGCTTCGAGACAACTGAAGGTCCATGAGAAAAATTACCCTACTAGTGGCCATTGTGTTTGCCTTGAAGATTTGGAGACACTACCTTTATGGAGAAAATTTTGAGTTGTTTTCAGATCACAAGAGCTTGAAGTACAT
This sequence comes from Tinospora cordifolia, assembly GCA_030144865.1. NCBI lineage: Eukaryota > Viridiplantae > Streptophyta > Magnoliopsida > Ranunculales > Menispermaceae > Tinospora > Tinospora cordifolia. Next base: position 15,629 of record JAJIYU010006213.1, on the reverse strand, counting down.
CTACAGCCAGAAGGAGTTGAACCTCAGGCAATGGAGATGGATGGAATTCTTGAAAGACTATCATTTTCAACTACACTACCATCCGGGGAAGGCCAATGTGGTGGCCGATGCTTTGAGTAGGAAATTCAACAAATAGGAGGAAGAAAAAGGCCAGATGTACCAGTTGATTGAAGATTTTAGGTTGGGTGTAAACCTTAATGAAAAAGAAGCCTATCTTTACAATATGTCTTGTCAACTGGACCTATTACATCAAATCAGGGATGAATAGAAGCAAGACAAATGGCTTGCTCAACTAATTGAAGGAGTCACGCAAGGAAAGCATACTGACGTCAAGATAGATGTTGAAAACATCCTAAGGATCGGAGAAAGGATATGTGTACCTCAGTAGGGACTAAACAAGCAGGTTATACTGGATGAAGCTCATAAGACTAAGTATACCATGCACCCTAGTGGGGAAAAGATGTACCAGAACCTCAAGAAAACTTACTGGTGGAGAGGAATGAAAAGGGACATAGCTAAATACGTCTCTAAGTGCTTAACATGCTAACAAGTGAAAACAGAACACCAAAAACCCTCTGGAATGTTACAACCACTCCCAATCCTTGAATGCAAGTGGGATAACATTGCCATGGACTTCATCAGTGGTTTACCTAGGAACCAAGAAGGAGAAGACACTGTTTGGGTGATAGTGGATCATCTCACCAAAGTGGCCCACTTCTTGCCAATCAGATCCACAAACCAAGTCAGCAAGTTGGGAGAAATTTATGTGAAAGAAATCGTTATACTGCATGGTGTACCCAAGTCTTTGTGTCTGGCAGAGACTCTCATTTCACTTCACAGTTCTGGCAGAGTCTACAGAAGGAGATGGGAACTAAGCTCACCACGAGTACAACCTTTTACCTTTAGACGGATGGTCAGTCTGAGAGAGTTATCCAGATTTTGGAAGATATGTTGAGGGCTTGTGTTCTAGGCGTTCTAGACTTCAAGGGGAATTGGAGCGATTACTTACACTTGGCGGAGTTTGACTATAACAACAGTTATCAGGCAAACATAAAAATGGCTCCATTCGAAGCTCTTTATGGAAGACCCTGCAGATCACCTACCTGTTGGGCTGAACTTGAAGATCAAGTATTAATTGGGCCAGACATGGTGGAAGAAACGAGCAACCAAGTCAAATTAATACAGAGGAGACTGATTGCTGCATAGAGTCGTCAAAAGAGCTACGTGATAAAAGGAGAAGACCATTAGAGTTCCAAGTTGGGGACAAAGTATTTTTGAGGATCAGTCCTCAGAAGGGTATTAAAAGGTTCAGATGGGAAGTTATCTCTGAGGTTTGTAGGACCCTTTGAAATACTTAGAAGAATCAGAGAATTTGCGTATGAGTTGGATCTACCAAACTAGATGACTTCAGCACGTAACGTATTCCATGTATCCATGTTGAGGAAATACGAAGCTGACCCTTCTCACATCATTCATTAGTAGGAAGTGAATATTCAAGATGATGCTACCTACGAGGAAACATCGGTCAGAATCTTTGATCACAAAGTACAAAATCTAAGAACAAAGGATATCCCATTAGTGAAGGTGCTGTGGAAACACCACGAGGTAGAAGAAGCCACATGGGAGCACGAAAGCGAGATGAAGACCAAGTACCTGCATCTATTCATAAGAAATACCTAAATATGTACAAATTTCAAGGACGAAATTTTTTCTAAGAAGGGTAGGTTGTAACATCTCGAAAAATTCATATGATTTTATTTTTATTTAAAAAATTATACAGAATTGACGAATGAGAATTGTGACAAGTCATAGTTGACCCAAATGAGAAATAAAAATCAATTTAGAGGATTTTTGGAAGAAAATATATGAAAATAATGCATAAAATGGGATATCATAGCTAAAAATACAAGGATATGTGCAATTTTTGATGAAAACAATATTAGAAAGTCAATCGGGATTGAGATTTGGAAAAAAATCCGAAAAGAAAGCAAGAAATTCGGTTGAAAATAAAAAACAAACTCAAAATGCTGTGAACCATAGATTTGGAATTTGATCTCATCATCCTACGACCAAAATCAGATCTGCACGTATGCACGAGAACACCGAACCAGAAAAATCAAACGGCCAGAGATCTGTGTGCGTAACTCGAGGAAGATCGTGCGGTCTAGATGGAATTTGTTGATCGCGAACGTTGATGTGCACACTGTGATCAAGGATCATCAACAGTCAAGATTGAAGCTGCGCAATCGATCGCGAAACCGTGCTACACTTGAGGATCATCCAACTATCCAGATCGAATTCATTTTGGCTGATCCTCAAGCGCATCAACGACTTTGGCTGATCGCGCACGGTCCAGATCAAAGTCGTTTTGATTAAGATCATGATCGTTGATGCGCTTGAGGAAATCCAACGGCTGTGACAAAAAATCCGAATTGTGTTGATTTATCCGAGATTAATCCAATGGTTATGATCAGATCCGAACGTGTGTCCCGAGGAAAATTTGAGGAACCATATTAAATCCAAAAAATAAATTACGAAAAATACGTTAAAATTACGAAAAATAAGAAATTAAATCCAAAAAAATTGAAAAAATAGTTTCTAAATTCCGAAAAATCCAGAAAAAATTTGAAAACTACTTTTTTTGCTCAAAAAATTAGAAACGACGAAATTAGGTAGAATTAGGATGTTTTATTCATAGAAGGACACAAAACTTTCTATTTTCTTCCATTGAAAAATCTATATAAACCCCCCTAAGCTCATAATTTCATTCATTCCAAAGAATAAGAGTTGAATGCTCCTCTCGTTTTCTCAAAGCCTTCTTCTTGGCACCTGCCATCTTCCCTTCTTGTGTGTGTGAGAAGCTTTCGAATTGGGGAATTAAATTGGGCGATCTTCATTGGCACTAGTACGCAAGGGGGGGGGGGAATTGCTACCAAAATTCTGGAAGAAAGCGTCACAAGGTGGAAGTGATTTCTAGAACAACCTTCTGTTCTTGTTTAAATTCACGGCATGCTCGTTGTTGTGTGTTTTTCACTGAATTCAAAGATTTTCAACTTCAGTTCTAGAATTTTACATGTTCATTTCAGTATTTCAGTTTTGATTCATGTTTGAGAAATCATATCATCCATGCCATGTTAGTATCATGTTTAAGCTTTTAAATTTAAAAGTATGATGCATGTTTTATGAGTGTATCATGAATTAACTGGGTATATTCAGAATTTTAGTTTGATTTCATATTCTGAAGTTTATTTTATGAGATCATGATATGAGAATTAATCAAAGATGATGGAGATAATAACCACGTACCATCATAGTGGTCATGTCGACACTATGAATGTTCTTTTCATATGATTAGTTTATATAGTTTTAAGACTAAAGTACTTGGTTGGTGGGTAAGTTCCCTTGAAGTCCAAAAGCCCAATGAAATTGGCTAAGAAAAATTATATTTCACTCTAAGGAGGTACTTTGTTAAGAACATCAAGGGATTAAAGGCCATTTTGGTCTGAGATTCGACTTAAACAAATTATTGTTTGAAACGCCTAATGATTGCAAGTGTTTGAATTATGATTGTGTTATGAGTTTGAATATGAAAGATGGTTGTTCAAAAATGATCCACTAGGCTATGTGCTCACTGCTTCCTGTCCTATTTTTTAGGAACATGAAATCTATGAAGCAGTTGAACATGGATAGGTCTTTTTGCATGTTTTTGTCTTATTATTATTATTTTTAGAATTTAAGGTCATGTTGCCTATAGTTTTTATGTTTTTCTACTGAAAAGTATTTTGAAGACTTTCGCTATAATTATTAGTTTTTTTTAAGAGTTTAGTACTCTCAATTTCTATTATGAATAAAATAGTTTGAATTTATTTATCTCTTTCAATTTGCCTTGATTTTATTGAAAGTTTTGTATTCTTGAATTTTGTGCAAAGGCTTGAGATATTGAAAAGAAAAGAATAAGTGTGTGTCGCTTGTAACGTAGCACCGGCCCAACTTGCCGTTTTGTTAAGTCCACTGTCAAGAGAACGGTGGCAATATACACTGCTTAAGAAATACGGGGGTTGGGGTGTTACATACCTACTCCAATTACTCTTGAAGTCAAGGACATATGCTCTCAACATATCTTCTAGTATCTTTATATCTTTCTCAGACTGCCCATTTGTCTGAGGATGGAACACAGTACTCATGATGAGTCTACTACCTAGTTCCTTTTGTGGGCTCAACCAGAACTGAGATGTGAATCTATAATCTCGGTCTGACACTATGGTTTTGGATACACCATGTAACCTTACTATCTCCCTGACATGCAGTTCTCCTAGTTTTCTAATTGTATTTGTAGATCGGATGGGTAGGAAATGAGCTACCTTCGTGAGCCGATCTACAATAACCCATATTATGTCTTCACCCTTTTAATTTATGGGTAGGCCGCTTACGAAGTCCATTGCAATATCCCCACTTCCATTCTTGGATCAGGAGTGGTTGCAAAATCCCTAAGGGTTTCTTGTGTTCGGCCTTTACCTGATGATAGGTCAGACATTTAAAGATATGCTTGGCTATGTCCCTCTTTATGCTTCTCCACTAGTAAGTCTTCTTGAGGTTTTGGTACTTCTTATCACCTCATGGATGCAAGTCTGATGAGCTTCATCCAGTAAGGTCCTTTTACTTTGCCCATTCTCTGGTACATAGATTCTATCTCCAAGTCTAATGTACCATCAACATCTATTCTAAAATCGATGTGTTTGTCTAGCTTGACACCTTCTGTCAGGTCTACAATCTACTTGTTGTGGTTCTACTCATCTCTAATATGTCGTAACATGTCTGGTTGGCAAAGTAATGCACATAGGTATACCTACTTCTCGTCTGAAGTTACACTCAGATTGTAGTTATTGATCAGCTGATACATTTGTCATTTTTCTTCATTTCTCTTATTGAACTTTTTGCTAAGGGCATCAGCTATGACATTATCTTTTCCTAGATGATAGTAGATTTGAAAGTTATAATCCTTCAGAAAGTCCATCCATCTCTATTGTCTCAAGTTCAGCTCCTTATGAGTATAGATGTACTTCAGGCTCTTATGGTCTGAAAATAGGTCGAATCTCTCTCCATAGAGATAATGCCTCCAAATCTTTAAGGCAAACACAATAGCAGCTAGTTCTAGGTCATGCGTATGATAGTTCTGCTCATTGATTTTTAGTTGTTGAAAGGCATAAGCAATGACTTTCCCCTTTTGCATCAGTATAACACCCAACCTGTTCTATGATACATCTGTATATAGAACGCATCCAACACCTTGTGTAGGGGTAACCAAAATTGGAGCTAAAGTTAACCTCTTCTTCAACCCTTGAAAAGATTCCTCTCATTTTTCATCCTAGATGAACTACTCTCCTTTTCTGGTCAGCTTTATCATAGGCTAGCTAACTTTGAGAAGTCTTGAATAAACCTTCAACAGTATCCTGCCAAACCCAAGAAACTTCTAATTTTTATCATCATTTTTGGTTGCTTCAATCAGTCACCAACTCCACTTTATCTAGATTGACTGATATACCTTCGATCGAAACTGCGTGGCCAAGAAATTTGACTGTCTTCATCCAGAACTCACACTTGGTAAACTTAGCATATAACTCATTTTTCCTCAGTGTGCCCAACACAATTTTCAAATGGTCTGCATGTTCAACTTCTGATCTAGAGTAGATTAAGATATCATCTATGAATACTATGAAGAACAGATACAGATGCTATCGAAAGATCTATTCATCAAGTCCATGAATGTAGTAGGTGCATTGGTCAAACCAAACGACATCACTGTGAACTCGAAATGCCCATGTCAAGTCTTAAAGGTTGTCTTATGAATGTTTGCCTCCCTGATCCTTAATTGGTGATAACTTGACTTCAAATGAATCTTAGATAAATGAGTGGTTCCCCTCAACTGATCGAATAGGTCATCTATTCTGGGTAGATGATACTTATTTTTTACTGTCACTTAGTTAATCTTCCTACAGTCAACACATATCCTCATTGAGCCATCTTTCTTCTTCACAAATAGTAAAGGATCTCCCCATGGTGATTCACTCGGTCTAATGAATTCCTTCTCATAGAGTTCATGCAATTGTGTCTTGAGTTCAATCAACTCCATTGGCGCCATTCTGTAAGGAGGAATGGCTATAGGATTTGTGCCTAGTTGCAATTCAATCTTGAACTCTGCCTTTCCATGGGGTGGTGGTCCAGGTAAATCATTTGGAAACACATCTGGATACTCCCATATTATAATTATCTCCTGAATATCATTCGGCTCCCTAACTCATCTAGAACTTGTGTAAAGTCCTCACTTTGCCTTATGCAATGCAACATAGCGGTCATAAGGCTTCAGGATAATCTTTGCATATCCCCCTTGACCTTCACTAGTTCACCAGAAGGTAGAGTTAATGTGACTCTTCGTCTTAAGCAGTCAATGTAAGACTGGTATTGGCTTAACTAGTCCATGCCCAACATTACATCATAACCGTGAAAAGGTAACACTCTAAGGTCAACAATTATCAGTTTATCTCTAAGTCTTAACTCACATGTATAAGTTTTTTGGGTAGTTACTGTAGTTCCTATGGGAGTGAATACATGCAAAGGTCTGGTGGTGTGGATGTCACTAGTTGCAATCTACTCACTAGTTGTTCTAACACAAATGACTTAATGGCACCCAAATCAAACAAAATTTTAATAGTAACATTAAACAGTAGAAAAATACATAAACACTCGAGCATGAGTTTGTAATAACCTGGGCCCACTACGTACCGATATTGTCCCCACCTTAGCCAACACTGATTGGGTGTAGGATTTTGTTCTTGGTAATACTCGAACCTGAGTCTCCCAAAATTGCTCAGTACAATGAGACACCTTTGAGTACACATTTAGCCCAAAAATCCCCCTAGAGTCAAACTGATGTGGGATATTACAATCCACCTCCCTTGAGAGCAATCTCGTCCTTGAGATTCGCACCTCTGGTACACACACACAGTGGCTCTGATACCATTTTTGTAACACCCCCACCCTCAAGAGACAGGTTTAAGCTCAACTACAAGGGGGGTTGGGTCCTATGTTACATTTACAAGTACACAACTTGCATCTCAATTCCTTTGTTCTAACACTTATTGAAATCTCTTATGAATACACTTTTCATTGTGTTTAATATTCAATTCAACAAGTGCAATACAAATAAAAAAGGGATACTTCAAAGTCTTTATTTATTCAAATAAAATAATGAAACTTACATTCTTAATAAATTATAAACTTGAGTACATAACTCTTTAATTAAAAATAAAAATTAAAACATGGACAACATACCCTTACAATGGAATTTTCAATACTTAAAAGAATCTAATATCCATAATCTTCATGGCTCATTCAATTTCCTGAAAAATAAAAGGAATGGGGTGAGCACATAGCCTAGTGGATCATTCATTAAACAACTAAGTTACTATTTTAAATCAATAACACATCCAATTTCACACAATTTCATGCATTAAGTGATTCACACAATGTTTTGGTTTGAAGTTGACGTTATGATTGAAAGGGGGTCTATTCCCTTAATATTCTTATTTTAAATACCGCTCTCTAAGGTGGAAAGACAATTCTTTTTTTTTTTTTATTTTCTATTGGATGCCACATACCAAGTATCTTTTAGTTGCGCCCCACAACCACACACTTCAAGCATGTGATAAGAACACCCATAGCACCCATACAGATCACTATGACAGTACGCAGTTCTTATCTTCACTTTTTTATGTTTAAGATCACATAATCATAAAAGAAATTCAGAATATAAATTTCAAAATTTTAACAAATCAAGAAAGTATGAAAACATCATATGACATGCTTAAAACTTCAAAGTAAACCTAAGCATGGCATGGTATCATGAGTAATTAAAACATAAAAACATGCTAAATTAAAATTAAAATATGATCATTCATGCTAAAACTTAAATAAAACATGCTGAAAATCAGAATTTAAACAAGCATGAACATGCTAAAAATTTAAAATGGAAAAGTAGAGGTTTAAGAAATCTCTCCACCTTTATCCAAGTTTTTTTTTTGAATTTGGCAGAGGTTCCCCTTATCTACCACTTGCAAAACTTCAAGAACTTTTAACTACCAAAAAAAACTATTTCAACAACTCCCTAAAATACTGAAACCAGAACTTTTCACACAAGAGAGGAAAAAGAAGTGAGAAGAGGTTCCAAGAAGAGGGTGAGAACAAGCAAAGAGGGAAGTGTCAACTCTTTACTTTAGGATGAGATGAATGTGAACAAGAGGAGGTTTATATAGATGTTCTTGAACACCATGGGGATGGTTTGGACCTCACACACAATGGGAATCTTTTCATACACAATGAGGACGTTTTGCATTGATTTGGGCAAGTGAGACGACTAAGGTTTTCAATCTAAGCGTGAGCAAAATCTTTGAACCTTATTTGTTTCTTTTATGTGTGTGAACACAATTAAAGGTTTAGAATACATTATAATCTCTCTTGGACATCCTCTATCAGTAGAGAACATTCTAATATGTTGTGATTCATGAAATCAAATGAGTTTCTAATATGGGCACATAAAAACAAAGCTTTGGAATGTTTCTTATTTCCCTTGGATTCTCTCCCTTTTTGGCTCCACATGTGAGCATGAGGTAAGTTTCTATTTTCTGATTTTCCTAAGTGAAGGAATCGTTCTATAACTCTTTAAATCAACCACTCTCCACTAAACTTCTATCTTGGGTTTGTCACATGTGTGCCCACACTCCCACATATGAAACGTTTTGTATGTAATCTTGGTATACGTGATCATTTATCTTGGCACATGGAATCATTCTTCATGGTTTCTATAGGTGTGGACATACTTGATCATTTACATAACACATAGGATCATTCTTCATGGTTTCAAATAATGGAAACTTCCAATTGAGGTTGAGTAGGGTGAGGGTGTACATGATCATAGTGTTCCACCCGCATGACTGGCACATGCTTGGGGTGGCCATGACCTTACTGGTTCACAAAAAACAAATAAAAATTAATATCTATTTATTTACAAGGAATTATGATTTATAACCTATAGTTTTGGAATCACATGAATCTAATGCAAATTTTAAGGTATGGTTTGGCGCAAGATGATTTTCCCTAAAAAATTTTTCTTATTTAAGACCCACTGAGATCACTAGGCAAATGAAAAATTTAAATCTTGGCCAATTGTCCTAATTTTTGGATATGTCATTCCACTTCATTTCGAGTCATTTCGATTCCCCAAAGTACCATAAATGTCAATTTTTTCCAAATTTGGACCCCCTAAAGGGCGTTTGGCAAATGAAAATCCTAACTTCGACCATTTGGTCTAATTTTTGGATATGTTGTCCAATTAGTTAGATCATGTCACCTTGCTTCATTTCAGGTTGTTTTTGGTCCCTAAGGGTCACCAAATGAGACTATTGGAAACTTGCCAAATTTAGTCCAGAAATGAGCCCGGTTTCATTTTACACCCAATTTCACTGAATTGACGATAAATTATATTTAATTGAGTACAAAGAATCCATGGTATTACAACCACGCTCCTTAGAAAAATTTTGTCCTTGAAATTTGTATATAAATAAGGATTTGTGGTGAAGAGGTGTGGATACTTTATCTTCATCTCATTTTTGAGTTCCTAGGTAGCTTCTTCCACCCCATGATGTTTTCACGGTACCTTCACCAGCAAGATATCTTTCGTTCGTAAAATCTATACTTTATTGTCGATGATTCTAACTATTGTTTCCTCGTAAGTAGCATCATCTTGAACATTAAGTTCATATTTTCTCCAATTTTCTTTAAAGGTCTAAGGCATAAGACCTCAACACATTGTCTAGTATCCAGGTGACTCTCTCATACTTACTAACTTGTTTTATGGATTTGATTAGTAGGAACTAAGCCACTTTAGTAAGATGATCCACAATTACCCATACGGTGGATTCTTCCTAAGTTTTTGGGTATTCTTAGCATCTAACCTATGGTAAGTATGCTTATCCCATTCACTTTCCCCCATCAGGTTTGTGAGCCATTCATCTTGCCTTTTGTTCATCCCTGATCTGATGCACTAAGTTTGATGGCAAGACTTGCTATAGAGATAGGTTTGTCTTTCATTTAGGGTTAAACCCATCCTAAAGTCTTTAATTATTTGATATAACCGCTCGAGGTTGAACATTTCCCACCTCCAACTCAGTGGACTTGACCACACGGTGGGCTTTGGGATTGTTACTTCAAGTGACTAGCATTTTCTTTCTCATTTGAATATTTAGCATGGGGCAACAAGAGTTCTTAAGGAATTCATTTTCACTAATTGAAAATAAGCGGTACGAAACCTTATTCAAAGCTAAAATAAATGCTAACATATAGCGAGTCTTAAGAACTTTCTTCCACTAATTATATTTTAAAAATTAATTTTTTGTCCTAACATTGGACTACTAGGGTTTCTACTGAGGGTATTGATCTTCTTGGGCTTCTATAGCGAGCATTTAGGTCTAGTTCTGACCATGACCCTGATTTTGCCCTTGGTTGGCATTCTGTTGTTGTTGTCTGCCCTGAGAATGATCATTCTGATCTCCTCCTTAAGTGGTCTATGGCTGCGGAGCCTGAGTGTAGTTGGGCAATCCTTAGCAAGATGCTCCTTCTGTCTTCATATATAGCATAACCCTTGCCTCCTGATTTGTTTTCTAGACTCGTTCTTGGCCTACAATTGTTTTTGTGGGGCCATACCACTCTTATTCTTTTTCTGTGACCCGTGATCCTTTTCATTCGTAGGGTTTGTATTCTTTCCTCTCAACATTTGCTCCAGGTTGAGTTCTTGCTCTAGGATCAAAGCTCTTTCCAAGACATCCCTATATCTTTTTAAGCCCAAAGTCATAACCATTTTGTAGATCTCGATGTTGAGACCCTAAGTAAACCTATTAGCCTTCATTCTCTCCTCCCAGATGAGTTCCTAAGAGAACTTCCCTAGCTTAGTAAATTTTCTTTCGTACTCAGTCAATGTGGGATCTCTCTGATTGAGTCTTCCAAAGTCTTCCTGTAGCTTTCTTAAGGTAACCTCCAGGAAGAACTTGCCATAGAAAATTTCCTTGAATTTTTCCCAATGCATCTTCTCAATGTCTATGTTGGCATCCATCCTCATCATATGCCACCAACTTATGGCCGGTCTCTTGAAACAATGTGTAGCCATTGCCACCCTTCTTGAACCCATTAGTATTCATTTCATCAAGTATTTGTACTATCATGACTCTAGATTCAATTTCTACGTTCTCGATCCATTTAGTGGCCTAAAAGTTTTTCTTCTAGGTTCTTTTCATGCATGGGTATAGGATTTGGTTTCAAAGCAAATAAACTGTAAAACATGCATATCACGCAATCATACAATCAAATAGTTCACGCTAGCACCGCAAAGTTCTAGGTTTCACCTAAGCTTTTAGATTTAAGTGTCTCATACCAATCTACCCTTTGCACTTAGGCTTTCACCTAGAACAGAGCCGCACCCGAACAATTTCGCAAATTGCTCGATAACTTAGGTTCTTGAGCCCACTATACTCCACTGTCCCATAAAAGCGAGCATAAAAGAACCTGTTCTACCAAAGTTACTGATCATTCACCACACATGGTCCATCATTCTCCGAGTCCAGGCTTCCTCCATATCCCTGAATTCCTATGCATCCCATACTACATAGAAACTGAAAGATATAGAAGCTTCCCGATCTCGTGTCTTGATCAAATAATTTTCTGTTTTCACACAAGTTTTACTTTCTAGCCTATGTCCTAAAGTTTTATGCTTTTGATCCACTGTGCCACACATGGCTACACCATGTTTCTACCTAGGGTCTTTCCTCTAGACTTAGGGTTCAATTTAGTTGACTTACAACCTCTGTCTAGTCAAGGTACAACCTTTGGCATTCTTTTTGACTTCTAATCAATTTTTTGCCATATTTTTCAATCTTCTAGTTTTCTTTATATAGAAAGTAAGGGTGTTCTTCAACTCAAACCACTCATATAAGTTGGTGGGACAACCTCCAGATCGGGCGACAAGACCGAAGTCTACTTACCAACTGCACTTTCTAAGGCAAGATAACTTACCTCCCTTTCAATGTTTAGCTTTACCTGGGACAAGGCTTACCGACTATCAGCTTAACTTGTAGTCTTTGTATCGAAACAAAACATTTCAAAAACATATATTTCCTTTCTGAAAACATCTTCTAAAATGTTTTCAATTTCGAAATAAAAGGTAGGGCATTCAAGATTCAATTTACTACAAAGTGAAACCCTAATTTGAGTTTCTAATTCTAGTCAAATAGCCACTAATTGACTTTCTAATTGTAGCCCAGTGCATTTATCGATTGAGATTTGATACCACCTTTGGTATTGGAGGAAACTTTCTAATTTTTGCCCAACAACTAATGCCTAGGCTCTAATACCACCTTTGTAATATCTGACATCGGTCTAACTCTAGGAGGATTCTTAGGCTAAATGTGCATTCGAGGGTGTCTCATTATGCCAAACACTTTTGGGGGACTTAGGTTCGAGTTTTGCCAAGAACAAAACCCTACACCCAGTCAGTGGTGGCTAAGGTGGGGACATTATTGGTACGTAGTGGGCCTGAGTTGTTACAAATGGTATTAGAGCCGCTCTGTATGTAACGGAGGTGTGAGTCCTGAGGACAGGACTGCTCTCAAAGGGGGTGGATTGTAATAATCCCACATTGGGCTGGCCACAGAGTGTTGCCTGGCTATAGTTGCATTTATGGTTATCTACAATTGATGAAGCCTTTTGGGGGGCTCGAGTTCGAGTCTTGCCAATAATAAAATCCCGCACGTTGGGTGTGTCTAAGGTGGGAACAATATCATTGAGTTGTGGGCCTGGGGTGTTACAAATGGTATCAGGGCCACTCTAGGTGTGACAAAGGTGTGAGTCCTAAAGACAAGACCATCCCAAGGGGGGAAGATTGTAATATCTCACATCAGTCTGATATTAGAGCGATGCCTAGGTTAAATGGGCAATTGCAAGCCTTACTACTATTGAACGCTTTTGGGATACTCAAGTTCGAGTCTTGCCAAGAACGAAACCCTACACGCAGTCAGTGGTGGCTAAGGTGAAGATAATATCGGTACGTTGTGGGCCCGAGTTGTTACAAATGGTATTAGAGCTGCTCTGTGAGTGATGGAGGTGTGAGTCCTGAGGATAGGACTGCTCCCAAAAGGGGTAGATTGTAATAATCCGACATTGGGCTGGCCATGGAGTGTTGCCTGGGCTATAGGTGCATTTGCAAGTATCTACAATTGGCCTTTTGGGGGGCTTGAGTTTGAGTCTCGCCAAAAACAAAATCCACACGCTGGATGTGTCTAAGGTGGGGACAATATCATCGAGTTGTGGGCCCAGGTGTTACAGAGTCTGTCTGCCCTAATGCTGCTACTATTGTTGGGTTTGCATCTGTGGTAGCTGCTGTTATCCTTGTCCACTTTGGTTTTTTCCCTGACCATTGTTCTGCCCTTGAATTTGTCTCTATGGTCATTGGTTTTGACGATCCTTGGCAAAATGTCCCTTCTATCCACAATTGTAACATGTTCCTTCTCTCCAAGCCTACTTTTTATCAACTCTGCCATGATTCTGCTGCCTCTGAGGCTGATTTCAATTCTATTTGTTTTGGTTCCTTTAGAACTCTTTACTATTTCTTGGTTTCTTGCCCTTTTTTCTTAAATTTTGCTCGAAGTTGACCTCTTGTTTTATTAGTAGTATTTTTTCTACTACTTCTCTATATGCTTTTAGACCCATTGGGTTTATCATTCTACAAATCTCATTCTTTAGGCCTTCCGCAAGCCTGCGGGCCTTCATTTTTTCATCCCTGATCAGTTTTGGCTATTTTAATGAACTTGACCTCATACTCTGATACAATCATATATCTTTAAGTCAACCTAATGAATTAGACTCCATTTGCATTTGTGTGGCTTCTAGAAGGAATTTTTTTGTAAAGTATCCCTCAGAATTCTTCCTAGTTCATATGGTCGAATGTTGGTGGTCGAATATGCCTTCAGCATCCGCCACTAACTCCTAGTTAGTCCCTTAAATTGATGTGTTGCCAATGCAACTATGCGGGGTCCTGTAGCCTCTAGCACATCTAGGTGCTCATCTAGGTGCAGATTCTGATGCACTGGAACCTCTGGCATGGCTACCAGCTGTTGTACTAGTATTTGCTCCTACGATGGGCTTGTATCTGCAGTAGTACCGCTTGTGCTTGCATCTGTGGCAACGTCAATACTCTCATGATTTGCTTAGTGACTTGTTTAGCAATCCCATCCCAGAACTCTAGAGTCAACATAACCCCAACCTGAGCCTCCATCTGGTTAACCTGTGCCCTCTGCTCCTGCAGTTCAGTTTCATCAGATACGGCAACCCTCGCAACATATCTCTTGAATCTGGCCATTTATCTACAACTAAAGATCCATTCAGCTATCATAACTTTATCGAAGAAATCCCATGTACATATTTAGAGAGTTTATTTTTATTGTACTAGCATAACACTAAATTCATGTCTCTAAGTTCTCATTTGTTCAGTGGCCTATTGGTTTATGCTTCCAAGTCCATAGTGAGTGTGTTTCTGTCAGGACCCCTTCCCTAGGATGAAGGGCGAACCGACCGGCACAGTGTCCCAACAAACCCGCTCGCAAGCCGAGCTTGCCAAGACACTGTTAAGCCTCAACATTCAACACCACATCACACACTATCAGCGTAATCATAAGTAATGCAGAAGAAATCTAACATATGAACACCAATAAGAGCTTCATATTTCCAAAACGGATCATTACACATGTGTAGCAATGGGAGAGACTATTCATTATATACAGACTATCCTCACCCCTATACATGGTTCTACCTCTCAAAACATAATAACAAAAAAGGAAAATACAAGAAATACTATCCAAAAGAGTAAGAGAGGGCAGTCTTATGCAATGAACACTCCCTTGCCCTTATCCGCGGTTAGGGAACCTGAAATGTTAGAGTAGTGAGCCTAATTGTCCACGGTGGCTCAGTGAGTAATGTAGTCTAATTCAAACTTAAAACAAGTATTTCATAGTTAAAACATGTGTCATGGATGCATGAACAATAGCATTATGCAAGTGAATGCAACAATAAACACAATTCAAAATCATAATGCAGTCGTGCACCTTTGTTAAAAACAGTTAAATAATGAAAACATTCGCCGAGGCTCACAAGTTCTCCAAGGCGATTAAAAACGCTCGAGCGGGAGAACCCGACGGTTAGGTGTAGAGGTGACGACCCAAATCTGGGCCCACAGAACCCCCCTTAGGGTACTCTGTGCTAGGTGGTCACTCGATGTTCTATGGGAGCCCAATCAATACACGAGCGAGTTGCAGACCGTTAGGAAAATTGTGATGACCCGATTAGGACTTATTACCGTTGCCATCATCGTAGGCCCACAGAACCCCTCAATAGGCACTCTGTGCTAGGTGGTCACTATCAAAGTCACAACTCGCCCTAATTGCTCTACCGCATCCAATACCCTAACCCGCTCCCAGACCTCGACATTCGGTGCACTTTTCATTTAAAACTCATTCAAAGGATGCAAGTTCATC
>JAJIYU010006212.1:0-20989 GCA_030144865.1 Tinospora cordifolia | reverse complement strand
AATTCATCATTTGTGCCAACTGGTGAATGGGGGCTTCCACTTGTATGTATAAAGAACTACAGGCCAGTTTTTAGCTACAGCTTTTCATCTCTAATCAAAGTATTGTGGGCATATATCTTAAATGGTTATAACTTGTATGTATAAAATGAAGATAAATGGTTATAACTTGTATGTATAAAATGAAGATAAAGGATTGTGGGCATATAAAGAACTGGTGAATGGGCATATAAATAATTAAGTTCATGAAAAACTTAATTATTCTTTTAGCATTAAATTAAACCATTTATTATGACTGTCCCTGATTGAGCATGAAAGCTTGTGGGCAAGAGCCCAGACCATCTAATTTGATTATTACTGCATAATTTGGCCAATACAAAAACTAGAAAAGAGGCAACTGTCTATAGCAACTGTCTATAGTAACACTCTTGCAAGAATTACATACATTGTGATAATACCAATACTAAGAAAATATAGAAAACTGGGAAAAAAAATAGTACAACATTGTCTGTTTTTGGCAACTGGTGAGCCTATCATTTCTTTATTCTTATTCAATTTAGAAGTGAGTCATTGGTATTCATAGCAAATATTAGAAAATTGATAATTATCATTATATTCACCCAACTGCCACAAAGCCTTACTGAAACTACAGATAAATATCACCATAGTGTAATAGGAAAATAACATTACAACAGAATTAAGTCTATTTATTTAATAATAGAAGCTTACATCAGTCAACGTGTATATTGTTCAAAACTTTCAGTCCACGTGAAATCTCTTCTTACAAAGTAGCTAAACATGGATCAACCTAACCTACAACCTAAAAAAAAACTAAGCAAAAGCAACAACTTTCCCTTTATCAATAGTCGAAGGACCTAGAGTAGTTGCGGGCTCGAATTTCATAATGAGCTCAATAAATAGTAAATCCAATTTATAATTTACAGGATGTGTTTTGAACATTAAAATTTACCAATGAATTAGTAAATCACATATAGATGCAACGACAAATTGAGCAAGCTCATGATTCTTTGAAGCAATAAGAAGGCAAGGCTAAGTTCCAATGTTTATACATCAAAAGCCTTAGGAGCTATATTTATTTTGAATTATATATACTGAGTAACATTTTTATGAACCTTAAGCAGCCTAAGTTTACTAAATACTTTTGCAACCTTGGTGAGTCATTGGTATTCATAGCAAATAATGGTATTTCACCAGTTTAGCAGAGTAGTGAGTCATTGGTATCCATAGTGCATATTATAATCACAATGTTGAAGATGAACCTGGATGGAGCTCAAAACAATGGTTTAGGAGCAGAGCAGAGTAGAATTGAAGTCAATTTGTAGCGAAACGGTAGAGAAGGATGAATGGTCGCCGCAACAAACTGCAACATAAAATTGCAATTAGATTACGAGCAGTTGTAGTACGCCGCTTGGATGTTGAAAGCCACTCACACATGATACAGTAACCATGTGAAATGAGTAAGAAGGATACAAAACAAGCAGTCTGAAAAAGCACTCCGGTAACATAAACCCCAAATGACATCCAGAGAGAGCATATCTGGAGATTAAAACATGAATACCTGCAAGAACGATGCCCAAAAAATGAGTTATTTAAAAACAAAAGTGATAGCATCAAAAGGAAGTTCAAAATTGTTTAAAAAATGCAATTAGAAGCGAGTAAAACAACGCAAGGCAAAAAAAAAAAAAAAGGTAAAACAGCAAAGCAAGCTGTCAATATTACAATAAGAAGTAATCAATCCATGTGATCTTCTCGTGGCAGCTCCCCATCATCTATCTAAGATGAACTTGATGAAGAGAACTGAATTTAGTGCATGCAGGAAAAATTAGTACCAAATGACATTATTCATATTACATGGAGTAATTTAAAAACTAGCATCAATCTCTTCTAGTCTTCTAACATCAGTCATACAGTGACTTAAATGGCCTACAGCCTCCAATTGCTAATTGCATTATACTGATGATGATCACTTGTTATTAACCTCTGATAATCGACTGCCAATTGCTTCACAGTGTTTTGAAATAAACTAACATTGACAACAATTTGACACAGATGACTAAGCAATCATGAAATATTGTGGAATAAACATTCTTAGGCCATGAATCCTATGGGGAAAGAACTAAGCAATCATGAAAAACAACAAGAAACCAGTAGGAATTGAGAGGTCCTAAATACAAAAAAAATAAAATAAAAATACAAAAAAGAAATGAATTAACAAAACTCCAGCATATTAAGCGAATCCATTCATCGGTGCTAGGGTTTGCACACAAAACTCCAGCAACAAGATCTTTGATATTTACCTTATGCGAGATCTGATGAGGAACGCTAACTTGAAGCTCGATTAACAAACTACTAGACCCTGAAACACAAAAATAAGTGGTCAGTCAACTTGAAATCCATAGATCTCGGATTCCTCCGTCGAAATTTCTCAATAACTGAATCAATCCAAGAACAAAGCCATCGAAAAGAGATGAGAAGAAGAAGAAAAAGAACCTACGAGTTATCTTGCGAAGGAGAGTTGCGAAGCTCCGGCGAGTATTACCGTGACAAGAGAAAGATGGAACTTGAGAGAGGCAAAGCGCTGAACACAGAATGTTCGTGTTGCAACAATCCTTTTGGTATAAAAAAATTGCGCTCTATCACCCAACTTATCTTTTAATGAAAATAAAAAGCTCCGGCGTTTATATTTATTTTTTGCAACAATCCTTACTTTATTAAAATATTATTGTTACAAAAAATACAATTACAATTTGAACACAAAAGGACATTTAGCAACAAAAAATAAATTTATTGCTAAATTTATTTTTAATCTTATTAATTTTTTTATTAAAAGTAGTAACAAAATTATTATTTTTGTTGCTAAAAGTAATATTTAGCAATAAAAAAAATTTGTTGCTATTTTTATAAAAAAATTTTAATGAAAACAACAATAAAATTTTTTTTTGTTGCTAAAAACAAAATTTAACAACAAAAATTATGTTGTTGCTAAAAATTGTGTTGCTAAATATCAAAATTGGTGTAGTGGAGGTTGGTCATCTTGATATGAATATTTTTGAAAATGAAGGGAGTTCATTATTGGAGAATGAGATTCAAACTTTAAAGGAAGCAATTGATGTTGATTTGTTTGATGATGATGATGTCATCATCAAGGAGATAATAAGGGTGTTCTTCTAGTTTGAGTCAAGTAGTTGGGCTAGAAGATTTTAATAGTGATGATGGCGAGGATGGTGAGAAAGAGGAGGGTGGTGAGACTGTTGAGGATGAGGAGGGTGGTGAGGTTGGTATCCTAATGAAGCTAATGAGAATGGTGAGGATGATGAAGTTGACGAGGAGGAAACTGATTTTGATGATGAGTCATATGCTAACTATGTGGGCAGTGAAGGAGGGCGTGATGATGATGTGAAAACAAATTTGGATAATGAGCTCATAGATGGAGAAAAAAGACCCAAACCCTATGATGTGTTAGGTAATAGGCCCATTTTCATGTTGGGCATGACTTTTGCCAACAAGGAAGAAATAAAAGTAGCAATTGATAGGCTAGGGGGTGAAACTAAAACTTGTTAAAAGTGAGCTACTTAGAGTAAAGGCATTGTGGGAACCTAGAAGCCAATTTGTCCTTTATGCATCACAAGATGGGCCAATCCTAGTTTAAAGGTATATATATATATAAAAAATCATACCATGAACATAATGACTTAGGATTGATAAGAATCCACATGCATTTGTTAGATGGTTAGCAACTTACTTCAAGAGAAGGTGCAAGAAAAACCACAATTATAAATGAAAGACACAAAGAAGGATGTTGAGAAGGATTGAGGTTCATGTAAGTTTCCACAAGTGCAAAGGGCTAAAAGGATGATCATGAAGGAAATGAAGGGAAGTTTCAGAGATGAGTTTGCTTATCTTGGAACTTATTTGAACGAGTTGTTAGCTTCAAATCTTAGATTTGATGTGTGCGTTCAAGTAAGCAAGATAGAGTTGAATAATGAAAGAAGGCTTTTAAGTAGGATGTATTTGTGCCTGAATACCTACAAGTTTTGGTGCAAAACTAGATGTGGAAGAGGTTAGTACCTACTGTGAAAGAGGTATTTCCTCAATCGAAATATAGGTGATGTGCAAGGCATATTTATGCAAATTAGAGAAAGAAGTGGAGGGGTGGTGAGCTGAAAAAAGAATCTTTTTGCTTGTGCATTGAGTACAAATAATGAAGAATCCAAAAACAACCTAAAAAGGCTAGGAGACTTGAGTAAAAAGGTAGTAAAAAATTGTTGACTTATCTAACACACACATGGGAAAGAGCATATTTCAGTGCTAGGTTTAGGTGTTGGGCTATGGATAACAATTTCTCTAATGTTATAATGCTTGGATAGATGAATTTAGATGTTTGCTTGTTTTCATTATGGTGGATGACAATAGAGTGAAAATAAGGCATACATGAGCTGAAAGTGAGCAATTGGCTGAGAAGTGGCTTAAGAATTAGAATTGAAAATGCATTGATTTATTTAAGAACAATAGGTATTTAGTTGGGGATTGCAAGGTGGTGCTTAACAGTGATAATGGATGTGAGATGAATGAAGGTAGTTATACATAATACTTTTTTTTTTTTTTTGAATAGGAAGGTGTGTACATGTAGAGCATGAGATTTAATTTGAATTCTTTGGCAAGATGCTATTTGTGCACTTTATCATGCCAAGGTTGATCCATGTTATCTCCATCAATTACCATAACACAACATATTTTGTTGGTAATGCCAACAAGTTGTAGCCTGTGAGGAGAAAGAAAATTTGGAATTGTGAGAGTTACCATCCAATGGAACCATCAATAGTGGTAATGTAGCTAGGGAGGCCTAAGAAAAAAAGGGTAAGGACTAAAAATGAGTTATCTAGAAGAAGGGGCACTTCCACAAGTAAAGTTGAACAAGTTAATGATGCGGTAGTTGAGTCAGGAACCTCAAGTGATATCCTCCCAAGGCCTGAGAACTTGAGCAAAAGAGGTGTTGAGGTGTGGTATAGTGCATATAAAAAGCTAGAACAAAGTAGATTTGCATGTAGTAAGGTAAACTCTATGCTTCAAGTAAATGGCATTATCCCTAGGTAGTACACTCATGCGTTAATCTATATGCAGGTCCCCTCAACAACAAGGAGATCAAGACTAAGTTCTAGGGGAGATGAGACTTCGGTTGATGTTACAACTTCACAAGCTAGAGAATTTAAGCTAATGCAGACCCATAAGTTTTTGGAGTTCCAACTCAAAGTAGCCAAGTTACAATGGATAAGGTAAGAACAAAAATAAAATGTGTAAGAAGCAAAAGAAGAGGATTATAGAGGCAAAGAAGAAGGGAAGAGGGGATGGGTAGTGCGCTTTAGGCGCCGAGTGAGAGACTTCTCTTCTTTCATTGCAGTTTATTCACTGATCTGAAACTTAGCACTTGTTTTCCTATTGATTCCAGGGGTGGTGGCATTCTTGAATTCAGTTTATCGAAATCGAATTAGCACTTCTCAGATCAAGCTAGGCCTCTCCGTCGGAGCCAAGCGTCGGGGCCCTAGATGTGCTAGTGATCAACACACAGGGGAGTGGTTGCCCAGGTTTCTCAACCTGGTATCATGCACCTCGCTTTTATGATATCTACATTCAACTGTGCCCCGGAGACACGGTCGAAGCATGCCTGCCCAGTGTGCTTCTTTCACGACATGCTTTGGTCTCGGTTGTGTTCTTGTGGTCTTCTAGCGTTAGAAGAAGTCATGTCCGTCCTGGACATTTGCAATGTCCTCCCACGCCTTTTTCTTTATATAAATATGGGACAAACTGATCTTTTGGAAGGGTTATTGTTGAAGGAAGTGCCCTTGAGCATTTGCATTCCACTACTAACCTTGAGACAAGGTTTCTAATATATAATGAACAATAATTTCAAAGATCCAAGAAAAGAATAAGTTCTACAATGAAAGAAAGATCAAGAAAGATTCCTTATAATGGTAATGGGAAGAGTGTGACAATGATAGCCGATCTTCTATTCACTACATCAGGCCTTATTTCAAGAGGAAGGCTTGCATGTCCCAATCACTAATTGTCAAGGAAAGAGAAAGAAGGATTGGAAAACAATAAAGGAAGTCAAAGACATATCTTTCCTCTTATGTATTTGTCTTTTCTCTTTTTGTCTATTGGATTCATTATAGTTTTTGATATTGAACAAAAACAACGTATGTATCATGCTTTATAAGCTATTTGCTATATATTATGGCTATTTAACTGCATTTGGAAATATAATTTTCACATTATGATGTTTCGAAAATGTTAATGGTATATGATAGTTTATGTAATACGTATAGTTCATGTGCTCTTGTACAAGTTTTAAGATAATAAGACACTTATGTAGGTTTTCATACATGTTTATGTGATTTTGGCATATATTGTGACTAGAATTTACATACAAATGTAAATATATGCATGTTTTTCATTGATATGCAACTAGATTGTTATATCACAACATATAGATCACACTTCATTTCCCATTGATTTAAATTTTTTTATTCTAAATACACATGTCAAAATTAATTAATATGTTACATAAATACAAAGAAAAAAGATATCTAAGACAAAATCAAAGCAATTATAACATATATTTTAAATTCTTTTTCCCAATGTGAACATCATTGTGATCTTTTTGTTATCAGAACTTTAGCTTCCTCAATTCATCTAATATTGCTACAAATTCTATAGCTAAACCTTCTTTAGATGACATCCTCTTCAAAGCATTGTTCTCATTGTACAAAACATCTTTATGGTTCAGAAGTTGGTTAATGAGCTCTTTTGCCTTTTGTCCAATTTCTTCATCGTGCCAAACAAAATAACTACATCCACCTCGTTATTGCAAGCATGTTCATGAGGAAAAATAAATGAGATGGTTTATAACGGCATAAACAAAATAACTATTGGTTGATGCAATGATCAAATACAAAAGCATGCATTATAAACCCTACAAACAAACACAACAACAACATCAATTGTCATTAGTATCGACTATCATTAACATTACTTTTTCTCATAATCTTAAATCAATACTAGTTTTTCACAGTCATTGCACATATCAGGATCAAGAGATGAGGTCCTTCCATGTTAACCTTAGGTATTGTTACTTATAGCATATTAGATACTAATTTAGAACTAAAGTAATTCCATTGTTATTTATAACATATCAAATATTGATTCTATGCCCCAATAACCCTAGAATAGATAATGGTGCTTTAGACAAATTTTTGAAAAAGTACGAAACAAAATACAAACATCAACATTACCACTACCAAAAAACAAGCTTGTTGTACCAAACTATATTTTTGGACGTTGATTCAACAGGTTCGACATGTACTTTCAAATATGAATTAGCGAATTATAAATGGAAATATATGATTTTACGGCAATTGTATTAAATAATTAGTGTATTAAATAGAACATAAATAAATAATGATAATTAATATTCATAGTGGGGACTTAGTTGAGAAAAAAGAAATGAATTAATGCAATAAATTAAACCTTGCATACATATAAATACATACACACACACACACACATATATATATATATATATAATCATGAAGTGCTTGGTTGGATAATGGGGGAAAAGAAATATATATATATATATATATATATAAAATAAGAGGATAATATGTGATGATGTGTAAAAAAAAAACAAGGTTATCTCCTCATTTAATGAGGTGGGAGCGCCAAATATCAAGCCTATATATAGATTGCTCCAACTTTGCTCATTTCACAATTCACCCAATTATGAAGTGCTTGGTTGGATAATGGGGGAAAAGAAAAAAAAAAAAATATATATATATATATATAATAAGAGGATAATATGTGATGATGTGTAAAAAAACAAGGTTATCTCCTCATTTAATGAGGTGGGAACGCCAAATATCAAGCCTATATATAGATTGCTCCAACTTTGCTCATTTCACAATTCACCCAATCTTCTCATCCGAGAGAACAAAATCAAAGAAAAGAAAGAGAGAAAAGAAAAGAAATAAAAAAGAAGAACAACCGAAATAGAGGGAAGAAAAGAGAAAGAAAAGGAAAAAAAAATCTACCCACATTGTAAAAATCCGTCGGATTAGGTAACTTATTTTTATCTCTTTTCAATTCAAAATTGTTATGAAAGTTATGAATTATCATTTTTCTAGTATAGTTTTTAATAAAGGAGATAATTTATTGTGTGACCCAAAACTAGAGTATTTTTTCACTAGAGTAAAACTACACAATATATATCATTGGGTTCAGATCAATTAGTAGAATATATATATCATTGGGTTTATATCAATCAGTAGAATATATATATATATATATGTTAGTATCCATGTACGCCCTAAGAATTTATTTGGTAGTTGGAAGTTAACATATAGGGGGTATACCTATTAACACTAAAAGTGGAACACGTATTGACGGTATTGATTTTTGATATTTTGGGTTAGTATTAAGGGCTTAATTACACCAATTGACCTTGTTGACCATATTGACCCTATCAATCATACAGGTCAGTCAGTGTTAGGCTTGTTAGAGTTGATTGTATTAACCAAAATTGACCAAATCCATAAATGGACCATAATTAACCAAGTCAATCTTTTGATTGATCAAGGACCATAAAGTTAAATTTGAACTAAGTTTCATATAGATATTAAGAAACCACGTTGATTACGTAGGATCAAACGTTACTGGGACACGATCAGCTATGAGAGGAGCACCAAGAGCTAAACATCCTTTTGAGTAGTGTTTCTAATTTATCATTTAAACTTGTTATTCTTTTCATAAATGAAATGTTATTACATATTGTGATGCATTTATAATTGTTAAATAGGATTTTAAGTGAAAATGTGTACCGAATCTCGAAGTCCGATGGTAGGGGTTAGGGTATTGGATGTGGTTGAGCTTGAGGACCAGATGTCATTGTACCCAGAGGTACATTATGTTTGGGTTCTCAATTGTCCTACTACTGAAGATCTAAGGCAGTCATACATGAGGTATGTGTTGGCAAATCCTTATAATGTTGTATAAGAATACATCTAACTGTCTGGTGAACCCGCTCGAGTGGATTTATTATTGCCTTATAGGCTAGTGAGTGCTTCAACATGTGTTTTTAAGATTAAAATTGTTTTCAAAATGAAAGGTGCATGACTGCATTATGAATTTAGCATTCATTAATTGTTGCATTCATTCACATATTATTGTTGTGCATGCATACATTTTATTGTTTTATAGAATTCTTATTCTAAGTTATCGATTAGACTACATTACTCATTGAGCCGTTATGAAAAAATTGACGCACTATTCTAACATTTCAGGTTCTACTGCGGACAAAGGGAAGAAGGTGGTTATAGTGTAAAATGACGTTTTCAATTTATTTTTGTAGATTCTCTATAGAGTTTATTATTTTGAGAGTTAGTATGATGTATAGGGAGTTAAGAAACTATTGTAAATATTTTGACTTAGACACCTTCGCTACGACTATATTTATGGAACTGTATATAGCTAAATTTTGTTTAACTTCAAAGTCTACTACGATTATTTGTTTTAATTACTTCGACATCTCTTATGATTACTTTGATAATATTGTGTATGGGGTATTGAAAGAGGCTTAATAGTATTTTCACGAGCTTGGCTTGCAAGTAGGTTTGTTAAGGCATTGTGTCGGTCGGTTTGCCCTTCACCCTAGGGAAGGGGTCCCGACACTTGTAGTTTAGTTTCGGCACCCATAAAACCTTCGCCTAGGATTTTGATCGCTCCATGAAGTCTAATGAGGTGCCAATAATTCACAATTGCACATCTTTATAGGCCAATTGTAATTAGAATCTCCACAATTTATGAGAAATGGTACCCTCCTTTAAGTTATGCTTGAAGATGACGATGTTTCTGCCATTGACATGTCATAAAGAATCATATGCACAATTGTAGAGTTGCTTGAGTACTGTTGGCTAGGGTTCAAATGATTTACAACTTTTGAACTTTCCATTTCCAATGAACAACTGAGCGAAGAAAGGAGGAAGAAGGAGGGGGAACGCATACAGTTACAATCAATTAAAATAAGGTGGACCCCACTTATGGTGTCACAATAGTCGTCAACACAAGTTAAAAAATCCGTCAAATGTCATTGTGCTAAAAATTTGAGTTTAAGGAAAACATTGTGCCTTTGATGCATTTTTTATATCAAGTGCACTTTCTTAATTAGTTCCTGGGCAAAATTGTGCCTTAACCCTGAATTAGTGAAGTTCTTAACTAATGTGTATTTTAAAAAAAATATTCTAATTATATTACAAGCTCACACATAGAATAACCAGTTGTTTAGTTTAAAGCTAGAAAGAAACAAAAAAGTTAACTATGTAATAATCGTAAAAATAGTAGGACATAAAAGTAAATTTAGAAAAAAGTTATTTAATACTTTATTAATATTTTAAAGGTTAAATAATGTGAAACAAAATCAAATCTTTTAAAAGTTGTAAAGCAAGGAAATGTATATCTTTTCTTGAAGCTTTTCTTCTTAATGTGAAGTTATTATAAGGTTAATCTATTAATATTTCCAGTCTATTATCTGGTCAATGACAATAAATTAACTTATAAAAGAATAGATTGTTCATCACCAGTCAAGAAATTGAACGGGTCCTTACTTCTCATAATACTGATTTTCAAAATCTTCTAGAAAAGGAAAAAGCCTGTTTTACAAATAATTTATGAGAACGTTGGGAGCGTGAAATATTGTGAAAGATAAAGTTGGATATAAAATCAGAGAAAGTGTTGACAAATCATTTAATTGATATGTATTTTTTTAAAAGGAACGTAGTGAAATTAATATTGTTATATAAAAAAATATTTTATCAATTTCAAACAAACTTATGATGCGGACTTCTTGTATTTATTTTCTTGCCATTATTGTGTTATTATTCTTCTTAATAGCATTTCAAATCATGTTCTAAAAGTTTCCAGATTAATCAATTCATTGCCTAGAGGTATGTTGTTTCATGCGTTTGAATTACTCTTTTCTTTAATTTTTTAAAAATTAAAAGGTTCATTGTTTAATATGTATTAAATAATGTTTGGCAAAAATTATAATCTTATCTGTACAACTGTTTGTTTTTATTTTTTGAATTATTAACATGTAGTTAGAAGATGAACTTAGACGTTAAAAAAATTAAAAAATTCCTTCCTAAAGGTAACTCGCAAGAAATTAAAAAGAGCATGACGACGAAATTAAGGTAATCTCATATTAACTGATTCGAACATAAACTAAACTATAAAACTTAATAGATGTTTACTAAAACTAGGTGTTAATTATTTTTGACATAAATAGTCATCTTAAATCTTGCAATTATATACTAACCATTCTGATTGTAATAACAATATCCAAAAAATTCATCAAGCCCATTTGATAGCAATCCCACATTTATTATTGGACCATCCTTTTAGAAATAATTGGATTATATGCTAACTAATTCTTTTGTGAGAAAAAAAACTTATTTGAGTAATCATAAGCTTATTATACTCCTTATTTTTAAAATGGATATATATATATATATAGTTCCTTCTCTTGTACGGTATATCGGCGTTCTACCTCAGAAAATTTCTGGCTTTCAAAAGCCAAAGGATGTCCCTCTTGGATCAGCACTCCACCAAGTGCAAAATTTGAAGCATCTGTATGCACTTCAAAAAGCTTACTCAAATCCGGCAGAGCAAGAACAAGATCTTCTATCACCACCACCTATTTCAGACTAGCAAATGCTCACTGGCACTCTTCTGACCAAACCCAAGGTTAATCCTTCTTCAACGGGTTTGTCAAAGGCGCTGCTCGTGCTGAATATCCCTTGATGAACTTATGATAGTAGTACAACAGGCCAAGAAAGGATCTCAATTCTAACACAGTGGTTGGAACCTTCCAGTCCACAATGGCTTGGACTTTTGCCATATCCATTTTTAGTTTGCCACCACCAATGTAGTGACCCAACAAAATAATCTCCTTCTGTGCAAAAGAGCATTTCTCTTCCTTCACATAGAGGCGATTCTTTCGTAGTAGCTCGAACACAATCTTTAGGTGAGAAATATGTTCTTCCAAAGTAGGGCTATAGATTACAATGTCATCCAGATATACTACCACAAACTTGTTAAGATACTCATGAAATGTCTCATTCATCAAACAACAAAATGTTGCCGGTGCATTGGTTAACCCGAAAGGCATCACCAAGTACTCAAATGCTCCATAGCGCATCACACAGGTGGTTTTGGGTTCATCTCCTTTGGCAATCCGAACTTGATGGTACCCTGACCGCAAATCCAGCTTCGTAAAGTATCGAGCTATACCCAACTGATCAAACAGGTCAGCAATTAAAGGAATGAGATATTTGTTTTGAACAGTTACCTTGTTGAGAGCCTGGTAGTCCACACACATCCAGAAACTACCATCATGTTTCTTCTGGAATAACACTGGTGCCCCATAAGGAGCCTTGGAGGGACGAATGAACCCTCCATCAATGAGCTCACTCAGTTGCTTTCGTAACTCAGCTAACTCTGGAGGTGCCATCCGATACAGACGACGTGCAGGCGGGCTCGCCCCTAAAATCAATTCAATTTTATTGTTGATAGGCCTTTGTGGAAGAAGTACTTTTGGCAATTCTTCGGGCAACACATCTTTGAAGTTAGCTATCAACTTCGCTACTGCCTTCGGAATTAGTTGGGGAGCTTCCTTCCGGTCCTCACCTATCATAGTGGCCAAATATGTTAGCTCACCTTTCTTGAGCCCCCTTTTTAACTGAAGAGCCGAAATTCGCTAGTCTTTCAGTTCTACCACCGTGGTCGGAATCATGCGAGGAGCATCCCCTAACAAACACAGGGCCTCGAGATAAGGTATTGGCACTGCCTTAGCTTCATATAAAAATTTCATACCTAAGATCACCTTGAAGTCATCCATGGGTATTGCCATGTAACTTGTCGTGCCTGACCACCTGCCCACCTCTGTGGGTACGACCCTTGCAAAACCATGGATCGGTCTGGCCGCATAATTAACTGTTTTGATCTTACTAGAGTCTCCTTCTAGCTTGAGACCCAATCGTTCCACTTTGCCTTCAACAATGAAGTTATGGGTGGTTCCAGTGTCCACCAAGGCTCGAGTAGTCTTTCCATTGATTCTCACCTCAATGAACATCAGTCCTTTGGAAGCGCCCTTCTGCTTCCCAGAAATTTGCCCCTTTAAGGCATTCAATAACCAAAAAGCACCCATCCTCGGTTCTTCATGCTCATCCTCTGTGGCTTGATCGCAAGATGTCCCCTCAACTTATAGAGCATTCAAGGCACTCTTTTGAGGACACACCCCTATTCGATGTGGGCCAGAACATAAGAAACACTTCAATGGTTTGACTTTGAAATTTGCAGTCGAAGTTGAAGACGTTGACGACTACTTGGATGAGGAGGCCCCTTTGTTAAAGTAGCCCTTCGTCTTGTTGGAGCTACCCTCATCCTTTCCTGATGATGTCTTCTGATTGTTCCCATTTGAAGGTTCTTCTTTTCATTTGAGTTTGAGTTTGAAACATAATCAATAAGGCGCTCCGCAGCAGCTTGAGCAGATGCATAATCTTCAACTCATTGCCGGCATAGTGCAGTCTGAGCCCACGACTTCAATCCATCCAAGAAGAAGAACAACTCCTCCTTCTCAGTCACATCTGGGACATCTAGCGTTTGGGCTGAAAATTGCTTCACAAACCCTTGGACACTATCGGTGTGTTGGAGTCTCCGAAGCTTCTGTCTAGCTAAGAATTCCACATCCTCCAAAAGGAACTGACGTTTGAGTTGTCTCTTGAAAGCTTTCCAAGAATCAATTTCAACCAACCCGTTTTGGATATCTCTGTATCGATTTCGCCACCACAGTTTGGCATCACCGGTAAGGTACATTGTCGCTATGAAAACCTTATCCTGTTCAATGTCAGGCTTCACCACATTCAAGTATTGCTCGATATTAAAAAGAAAGTTCTCTAATTCTTTTGCATCTCTAGTAATGCTTAGGCTCAGGCAACTTTACCTTTCACATTACCTCTGGCTCTCGTGGACCACCTGTCCCAGCCAATCTTGTTAAAACATTTATCCTAGCATTCACATCGTCCAGTTAGACCCTAGATTTCTTTGAAGGCCACGTGAGCGTCCTCACTTACAGCATCAAGCGCTTCTTTAAAAGTCTGTTGGCCCCGTTCAAGGAGCTCCACACGCTCCATCAATCTCTCCCTAGTGACCATCCATTCAGCAATTTGGGCATCTTGCCTTTCCAGTTCCTCCAGGCGCTCTCTGGTGGACTTGTTCTGAGTTGCCATTGTTTCGTTACTTGGCTTTGATACCACTTGTCACAGGGCTAGTGCTTTGGTTAAGGGACACCCGTGAAACACCCGACTAAATTACTCAGTTAGTAGAGTTAGCCAATCTACAAGTAAAGAGAAATAGCAACACAAGCAAGGCAATGGTTAAGGCAAAAGTAATAAAAACAACTTTTATTATCCAAATCAATTGTACATTTGTACGGTTACACGAAGGGAACACACACACACACTAGGGGAACAAGTGCCACTAATGGACCACGTACTAACAACAACAAGCCATCAATAAGGGACGATTGTGATAGCTTTACAAAGGTACACTTGAATATAGGGGACACCTATGCACTACACTAGGCGACTACCACCTCCCCTACAAGGTAGCTCTTAAGCTTTTTGTGTACATCCAAAAGGAAACATCAAAAAGTCAGGCCAATCATACGAGGCCATTTGGAGGCCAAAACGAACTCCGATCACGCCCAAATTTCATGGGCCTTCTAGTATGGTTACGATGCATGTCCAGACATGACCGTCACAGATTTGATTATGCTTCAAACTCGAACTCAAATGAAAAGAAGAAACCTTCAAATGGGAATAATCAGAAGACATCATCAGGAAAGGATGAGGGTAGCTCCAGCAAGACGAAGGGCTACTTTAACAAAGGGGCCTCCTTATCCAAGCAGTCGTCAACGTCTTTGACTTCGACTGCAAATTCCAAAGCCAAACCATTGAAGTGTTTCTTATGTTCTGGCCCACATCGAGTAGCGGTATATCTTCAAAAGAGTGCCTTGAATGCTCTATAAGTTGAGGGGACATCTCGCGATCAAGCCACAAAGGATGAACATGAAGAGCCAAGGATGGGTGCTCTTCGGTTATTGAATGCCTTAAAGGGGCAAATTTCTGGGAAGAAGAAGGTTGCTTCCAAAGACTGATGTTTATTGAGGTGAGAATCAATGGAAAGACTACTCAAGCCATGGTGGACACTAGAGCCACCCATAACTTCATTACTGAAGGCAAAGCGGAACGATTGGGTCTCAAGCTAGAAAGAGACTCTAGTAAGATCAAAGCAATTAATTCTGTAGCCAAACTGGTCCATGGTGTTGCAAGGGCCGCACCCACAGAGGTGGGCAGGTGGTCAGGCACGACAAGCTATATGGCAATACCCATGGATGACTTCAAGGTGATCTTGGGTATGAAATTTTTGTATGAAGCTAAGGCAGTGCCAATGCCTTATCTCGAGGCCCTATGTTTGTTAGGGGATGCTCCTTGCATGATTCTGACCACGGTGGTAGAACCGAAAGACAAGCAAATTTTGGCTCTTCAGTTAAAAAGGGGGCTCAAGAAAGGTGAGCTAACATATGTAGCCACTATGATAGGTGAGGACTGGAGGGATGCTCCCCAACCAATTCCGAAGGTAGTAGCGAAGTTGATAGCTGACTTCAAAGATGTGTTGTCATAAGCTTATTATAATCCTTATTTTTAAAATGGATATATATATATATATATATATGCTATAACATAAATTAGAAAACTAAAGTAAAGAAAGAATAAAGATAAAGAGGTAGAAACAAAGAAAACTAGTTCGAAAATAAAGAACAAATTTCTCTTTCTACTTGATACAAGATTACAGCAGTTGCACCCTATTATATGCGCATTTGCTCATAATGAGAATGAAACTAAAAGTAATATGTTGTACTTTGACATTAAATATTGATTGAAAGTTGTATGAATATAAATCAAACATAAATTAGAGGCTAGGGCTAGGAGAGGTAATTTGTGACACAACACGACAACTCGACACGAACACGATACGAAGTTAACGAGTTTGGATTTAGCATTAACAAGTTTGAGTCAAAACGAGTCAAACACGATTAGACACGACTAAATGCGGGTTAAAAACAAATTAATCTAATAAATCCGAAAATGACACGTTTAACGTGATTATGCATTAGTTAAGAGATAAACTATAAATAAGTTTATTTAAAAGTAATATATTTATTAATTTATTGATAATATAATTTATTAATTTATTTTTTAGATATAATTTTTATAAATTTTAATTTATTTTTAATATATTTAATATTTTTATGAAAAATTATTTTAAAAAAAGTAATCATAAAAAGTTAAATAAGTCATATACAGTTACACGATTATAAACACGATGACGACATAACCCATTTACCACACGACCCATTTATGACATGACCCGTTTACAACATGACCCGTTTATGACACAATGACAAGAATTGCTACCCCTCGTTAGGGCATCCTTAGTTGTGACGACCCATGTTTTGATGTACAAAAATTTTCGGGTTCAATATATGTATTTTCAAAAATTTTTAATGAAATACATGAATTATCCTCAATTTTTTCTAATTTTAAATTATTTATTGGAGAAAATTGAAATAATGGAGAAAAATGTGATTTTGAAAAGAAAATACATGAGATTATAAGAAAAATGTGATTTCTTGAGAAAAATAAGTTTTGGGATTAATTATTAAATTTTTGGTATAATTATGAAATTTTTGGTGTAATTAATGGAATTTTTGGGAGAAAAATATAATTTTTGATGGATTATTCAATTTTTAGGAGAAAATAATGGAATAAATGAGAAAATGACGTATAATTGGAGATTTTGATGAGAAATAGTGAAATAATAATTTTTGATGATTTTAGACTAGGGCCTCGAAGCCCATGCGAGCTCGGGGCGAGAAACCAGGGCCTGGGCGCCTAGTGCGTGGGCTCGCCTGCCAGGCTGGCAAGCCCACACGCCCCCACAAACCTATTCCCCCCCCCCCCCCACCCCTATTTGCTTTGACATTGGTGTGTTTTGGCATGTTTTGAGCGAATTTTTGATCAAATTTCTGAATTTTCTAGTGATTTTTCAACTGCTAAACCATGAAAGTCCATGGTATTGCATCCATAATTTTGCCATTAACTCAAAGCCTCAATTGTGGCCAATGAATGTTGCCAACTAGGCATCAAACATGGAAGCTTGAGAGTCACCTGGATAGCCACATGTCACCCCCATCTTGCCATGCAAGCACCCCCCATGCAACAAAACTCCTCTTTGAGCACAAGCCCAGAAAATTCCAGCAACTGTGACCCTCCTTCACAAGCTTGGATCTCTCTCGTTTCTTAGCCAAATCCTCTGAATCTCGGCTTGTTTTGAAGCTTATACTACCACCTATGAAGTCCCATAAGCAGCTTGCTCCATCTTGGAATAGTTTGGAGTTGAAAACCCCGAGAAAAGGTGTTGTTCGAAGTATGTAAACCCAGAAAAATTAGAAAAGCCTGTGTAGAACCACCTTTGGAACTTCCAATCCTTGGTCATTTTTAGTTCATTTTGGAGGTAAGATGGTTCATATTCTTAAGTTCCATGAGTACTTTAACCTTCAATTGTTAGAGGATGAAAAATGAGGCTTTACATATGATTTCCTAGCCATTAAAGTTGGTATCTACTCACTGTTGCAATTGTGTAACAAAACAGTGTTAGCAATTATAGGAGGGCTCACACCTAAACCATTGGCGTTTAGATCTTAAAGTAGAGGTTCCAGAAAGGTATAAAGATCTTACCTTGAGCCTTTGTGTATATGATTTGCTACACTTACAAATATGTTATGCTTGTTAGAGTGCTAGGACATAGAATAATTTCTTGTGTTTCTTTAAAATGCAGCAGAGAGAATAATAGAATGATAGGCATGATTTTTTTATCACGTGCTACCGATTCAAAGTATTCTTGATGAATGAATTTTTTATGACCTACATACCGCAATTAGACACAAAAAATGACCCATATAATTGTGGTTTAATGGGAAAATGAATACTAAGAAGATAGTGGAAATTATGAACCCAGAAACTTTCTGTAATCTGGCTGAAAATTCAGAGATAAAATTTACTGACCAAACCTAGGTAGACTAGCTAAAAGTTGGTGGAGAGATCTCTAAGTATGTCTAGAAGTTGCCTACCAAATTTCAGAGAATTCTGATATGGATAGCTAGGTCAATTCAAGCAAAGAGTCACTGCCTGTCACAGGGTATACGAGATTTTTACAATCTCTATTATCACACCTAGAAACCCTAGTAAATGATGTCCAAAAATCATGAAATAAAATTCTGGTATAGATGAAATCTGAGAAGTTTCACATAAATCCGACTTACGGATTTATCGCAGAAAAATCAGCAATTTCGCTGCGCAAGAGAGCGAAGAACACAAAATTTGACTAAGTATTGAGATTTGGGAATTTTGACCCAATTTTGATCCAAATGACCTGTTTTGACCCAATTTGGGCACAAATTGACCAAGAATGACTAAGATGGGCACATTGACCAGAGATGGCCAGGGTTGACCAGGTTTGACAGATCGACCGAAACGGCTCGGGTCGATCGAAACTAAGTAGGGACAGTGAGATTAGACATTGGGCCACTATATGGGTAGAACTAAGATTGAGTTATGATTGATGCAGATTCGAGAGAGTACTGCAGGGCTGAGCCGGTTGTCGATGGGACATCGGTGCGCAGGACCTGAGGTGAGTAGTCTAATTTAGTTCTTTTCTGTGAGTTTTATTCATTGCATAAGATTTGTGTGAAATGACATGGTTTAAGTGGTTTCACATGATTTAGATATATCTAATTGATTTCAAGATGTATAGATGTACACCGATAGTGAAACCATAGGCTCGAGGGTGAGCATCGGGGTCAGGGTACTTGGTGTGATTAAGGTTAGACTCGAGGTCCGAGTGCGGGATTAGGGCATATGATCAATGCACCTAGCTTCCGACCTGTTCGAGTCATGGCACTCGAGGACCGAGCGCGGGGTTAGGGTATTCGTGGAGTACGCCTAGCTTATGACTCGCTCGAGTGGCCAATACGCCTAACTAAGGACCTGCTCGAGCGATGACCATAGGTTGGGTTGTTGAGTTAACCAAGCCTGGATGTGTTTTTACCTGGCATTGATTTGAGATGTTTTCTAGAACTGTTGCACTGCTTATAAATGTTTTCACACTATGCCATATTTTCGAATGTCATACCATCTTTACTGCTCATGCATACATGCATTGTTTTTGAAATATTGGTTATGGATGACATGCTGATCTTTCTACTCACTGAGCCACGTTGATTTTAGGCTCACTACTTTATCATTATTTTAGGTCCTACAGTGGCTAATAAAGGAAAAGGCGTAGTGATCGCCTAGTTCCCTGACGATTCCTGTCCCTGTTTCTTTTGGTCTTTGATTTGAGGTTGGTCATTACTGTAATAGTATAAATGGTCAAACTTGTTGGACTAGACAAATGTGTAAAGAAATGCTTCCACTTTGATGTTGCTTACTTTTGCTTTTGAGTGTTCCAGTTATTTTGATATCATCTGTTGTATGAGATTTAGAAAGGGTTCAATAGTGGTCAGGTGAACTCGACTTGGTGAGAGGGCTCATCAGGCCACTATGCCGGTCGGGCCGCCTTTGGCTTAGAGAAGGGGTTTAGACAAGACTTGGTATCAAAGACCTAGGTTCAAAGGAATTGAGAAACACAAATAAGTGAAGAACCTAGACGATATCAGAATGATTGTGGAAGTAAGCAAGTCCTCGAATAAAGAAGAAAGGACTATCAATCATGAAATGTATTTGAACATAACCAATAAACTTTTAGAGTCGAGGTCTATTTTGAACATATGAATAACCAACAGTCCAATTTAAACTGCAGATAGATATGCCACCTCAACAAGGTACAACACCACCTTGACGGGGCAGAGCACCGCTCGAGCCTAGGGAGCCGACACCACCACCACCCCCTCCTGCTCAGCCCAAGCTAGACCATATACAGAGACTCGAGGCAGTGATTGAGGCCTCTAATGAGGCTGCTCAGGCCTAGAAAGCCTTACTGATGCAGAGGCTAGATCAATTGGAGGCTGAGAGGCTGAGAGCTGAGCCAACAGTGCAGCCTACTCCACCCATGGCACCGGCTACTGAGCCACCAGTCAGACTAATAGTAGCACCCGCAGCCCTGGCCTAGGATAGACAGAGAGATGAGAAAGCTCATACCCAGCTCCTCAAGAGTTTCATGGAACTATGCCTTGTGACATTTAGGGGCAGCATCAGCTTAGAGACAGCGAAGGACTGGTTGCTTAATATGGAGAAGAACACTGAGACTCTACGATTATCTGAGGCAGATCGGGTTCTCTTCTCGACACATATGTTAGAGGGTGAGGTTGCTAGATGGTGGCGATCCACGAGGAGTATAGAGGGTCAGATCGCTACTTGGGCCAGATTCAGGGAGTTGTTCCTAGATGCTTACATTCCCGAGACTGAGAGGGAACATAAGAAGGTAGAGTTTTTGAGCTTGCGGCAAGGGACCATGACTGTTAGAGAGTACACGCATCGGTTCCTACAGCTAGAGCCTTATGCTGGGGGGTTGATAGCTGAGCAGAGCGAGAGGGCCAGTGTAATATCTAAAATTTTAGTGACGTAATAACCGAGATTTGAGTTTAAAACACATTTTATTAGCACATATATGTATACATACATACATACATATATATATATATATATATTTGTCATTGATATGCAATTAATTAGTTAGCATAGAAGTATAAAGGGATATACATTGATTAATATTAGACATATAGAATTGTTGGGTAAATATACGC
>JAJIYU010006211.1:0-21064 GCA_030144865.1 Tinospora cordifolia | reverse complement strand
AGTGGTTGCATTTTGCTTTCTATATAAAAAAAACTTGGGTCCTTTTATTTTATTCTAGTCTAGTGGCCTACATCATATTCCCTTATTAAGTATAGTTTTAGTTTCTTAAATGGCTATAATGTAGCACCTTCAAACTTTAAAAAATACCTTGTCAATTTGCAAGTAAAGGTTTTGTACAACAATGTTTCGGGTTGTACTGCCTTAGTTTTTGGCCATTTGAGAATGATAACCATTTAAAACTAAAAAACTAAGGAAAACTAATGAATGCACGTATAGAGTGAAATTGTATAAGTTAAATTGTTAAAGGTACAAAAACACCTTGAGGAGAGCCAAAAGTGATAGTGTTACAGTTAACTAATGGTAGAAAAGGTTTTTATCTATGCTCTTTGACAATGTATACAACTTCTCATATACTATTTTTTATAGATTTGCTTTTTTTCCCTTAGTGAAGATATGAGCATCGCGTATGGTCATTCTTTCTCTTTAATTCCAATGTTCTTTTATAATGCTCTTTTTTGCTTTATATATGTTCTTTTTTCATATCACTTTGAGTCTTTTTGCTCTTCATTAATTAATATTGCATGCTTTACAGATCAACTTAAAGCATAGGACACCATCATCATTAAAAGAGTGGCTTGCATCTATCACCCTCTGGTAGAAGATTTGAATACACATATTTCTTAGTTTAATTGATTATTGTTATATTTAACTTTAACAACTTCTTATAATCTCATAGACCTATCGATTAGTAGTTTACTTTTAGCTCTTATTCTTATTTTTTAAAAAAATTAATCTAATTAAATTTATTTTTTATTTGATGTAGGTATAAAGATTGAAACAATAGAGAACTTGAGTTTATATGCTTTAATTGTGTATCAAGATGAGACGTGATGATCCTTTAAGAAGAATTTTTGCTTATAAAACTTTTTATTTTTGTTTATTAGGATTAATAATGATAAGTAGTGTAAATAATAATTATACTTTTTGATGGATTGTATGTTTGACACTATGAAATTTATTATTCTTAAGTGATACTAAATGAGCCATTTGAAATAAGAGGACAAATGTTTAATATATATTTTCGTAAATGTTTATTTTATATTATGAATTTACAAATATAGGTAAATATATGCAATATATATTGTAGTAAAATATTTTTAGGATTTAAAAAAAATTGATACATATGACAACGTTCGATTTTCGTTGTAAGAGACATGATATAATAACATGTAGAAGATTGTCGTTGAATTACTGAAGCTTTCACAATGGGGCATGTTGTTGTAATGGACATACACAACAACGCCCATTTGACCGTTGTTGAAAGGTTGAAGTTTTTACGAATGGTTTAAATTTTTAACAATGGGCGATCGTTGTTGTAAGGCTCCTTCAACAACAATCACAAGACCTCTGTTAAAAGATTAGGGTTTCCACAACGTGTTCCTATTGTTATAACATGTCTACAACAATAGGTATGATGACCGTGGTCAAATATATATTAAAAGATCGAAGCATTTAACAACGTGCGAACGTTGTTGTAACCTCAATTTTTAGATCGATACACATCGCATTACAACAACAGGCTCGTAACCGTTGTTAAAAATAGTCAACCATTCAACAATAGCCTGATCAACAACATTGCATGTTGTTGTAGGTGTCATTTCTTGCAGTAAGCCTAGATTGGAAGTTTGAAACCATCATCATGTGTCCATCAAACTTAGATCATGTACACACTAATCAACCATGTTGGATGTCCAAGGAAAGAATAAGAAAGTTTCCAAGTATTATACACACATGGCACATAAGTAAATGAACTCAATTAGCAAGTTGCTTGTGTGTGATACTTAAAAGAATAAAGGAAACAAAATCAACAAGTGATCATGTTATCTAAATCATGTGCATAAGAGAAAATAAGAAAGTTTTCTATTCAAATATACACTCACAAAGAGAAGAAAAGATTCCTTGCTTACAAGATCTCAAATTAGAAACTCTCATTTATGCTCTCTCATGATGCCAAAAAGAGGAAAAATCCAAGATATGCTCACGTACACACTTATTAAACTAGATATGCTCACAAAATCTCTTCAAAAGGACGTCCTAACTTATATAGGAATCATTCCAAATCTGATTTTATGATCACACTTAAATAAGAAAGAGCAAATATGCTCACACATGAATAGAAAGCCTTAGTGGTCCCAATTTCCAAACCATGAACACTCATAACTAGATAGGAAAGTTGTTGTGATTATGAGATTAAGGTTGATATGGGACATCCTAAATATTTAGGAAGGAGTCTCAAAGCTGATTTGTGTTCATACACAAATAAGAAACCAAGAAGGGGTCATATTTGTGTTCACACTTGGGATTGGAAACCCTAAATGATCTCTTGCCTAATTCACTTAAAGTTGCCCCTTATGAGTTTGGAAACATCCTCAAATGTGGTGAACTGCCCTAGCTATCCAAGACGTCCCCATATGCTCATGAAAAATCTATATA
This sequence comes from Tinospora cordifolia, assembly GCA_030144865.1. Taxonomy (NCBI): domain Eukaryota; kingdom Viridiplantae; phylum Streptophyta; class Magnoliopsida; order Ranunculales; family Menispermaceae; genus Tinospora; species Tinospora cordifolia. The sequence continues at coordinate 18,571 of JAJIYU010006211.1, read as the reverse complement.
AACCCTCTCTTGCTCATATTTCTCTCATCCCAAAGCAAAGAGTTGACACTTCCCTCTTTGTTTGTTCTTGCCCTCTTCTTGGCACCTCTTCTCACATCTCTTTTCTGTATTATATGAGAAGTTCTAATTTCAATGTTTTAAAGATTGGTTTGAAATGATTTTTGTTAGTGTTTGAAAGTGCTAGACGTTGGGATACTTTGCTGAATTTTTGGAAAAAGATCACTACTAAGGTGGAAGTAACTTCTAGAATACTCTTTGTTCTTATTCAAATTTGTAGCATGTTCATCGCTTGTATGATTTCTTGAAAACAAAAGGTTTTAGTTTCAATATTTTAAAACCTATTTTTAATTTCAGATTTGATTTATGTTTATGCATTCATCATACTCATACATGTTAGTATCACACTTAGGCTTTATTTCATAATATGACACATGTTTTTGGACGTTCTACACTTGATTTTCAGTTTTGATTATGATCTAAATTTTATTTGTCATAGTTCATATTCTGAAATTAGTTTTTATGAATCATAGACATGAGATTAACATAAGAAGATGGTGACAACAACCATGTACCATCATAGTAAACTCATGGGATTACTATGGATGTTTTTTTATATGGTTTTAAGACTAAAGTATTTGGTTGGTGGTTAAGTGTCCCTAAGTTCCAAAAGTCCAATGAAATTGAAAAGACATGCCATATTTCACTCTAAAGAGGTATTTTGTTAAGAACATCAAGGGCCTTAAAACCTTTTTGGTCTAAATCTCAACTTGAAACAATTTGATGCTTGAAACGCCTAATATATGCAAGTGATTGAATTATGAATGTGTTATTAGTTTGAATATGAATAATGGTTGTTTGAAAAGATCCACTGGGCTATGTGCTCATCCCTCTCTTTTTAACATTTTCAGGAAATTAAATATGATGGTAGTAGAAATCTCATAGTAGCTATATTTAGAAAGTTCCTATTTTCGGAAAGTTCTTTTTTTCAATGTAAGGGCATATTGTCCAATTTCGAATAAGACTTCTGTTGAATTTTTAATTTAAAATTTTGAACTATGTACTCTTCATTATGAATTCAATAATGTACTTCTTTATTTTCTTTAATAAATAAAGAGTTGGAAATATTTCTTTTTCTACTTGTAATGCCTTATTAAATTTAAAATTTATCAAATTGGATGAGACACGTATAAAAGTTTCAATAAGAGTTAGAATAAAGGAATCAAGATGCAAGTTGTGTACTTGTAAATGTAACTAGGATCCGGCCTGCCCTGTGGACAAGTCTTCTAAGAATAAAGTGGTTAAGTACAATTGAGTTTCTTGGGGATTGGGTGTTACATATTTTGTTCCTTCTATTCCGTTCTTTATTCTCCTTGCTTCCAAGTTTTCAAATCACATACCAAACCTACTTATTGCAATTACTTACACAGAGAAAATGACACCCAAGTAAGCTAGTTAATCATGCGTAAGCTGTTATTTTATTTTGTTTTATCTTTCCTTACATGTAGTCATAAAATTAAGGTTCAAACTACATATTATAGTTGAAAATTATAGAAAATAGTAGAGATTATTATGAAAGGAAATGAAATAGCTAATGAGAAAGGTAAGGGAATGAGGAATACTTGCCTTAATTTTGCTCAAAAGTAGTTGCAAAAGCACTCCACCATTTCCTCATCGTGTCTTTTTCTTCTCCTTTCTCTTTTACTTCCCTCCTTTCTCCCCTTTTTATCTTCATGTTGGGTCAGAAACGCCTCTACATTCCATTTGTCTTTTGTGGTCCAAGGTCCTCTCCATAATTATACAAATTGTTATGGCTTGCATGCTAATTTTTTTCTTTGAAATGCTAATTCTCATCATCACGTGCACCACTTTTTTCATCTTGTCAACACATGCATAGGCAAGTGAAGTGGCCCAATGAAATGCTAACACTTGTTAACCCCATAACATAAAATGTCTCAATTTACATGATATATCTTGATTCACGCAATAGACCACGATTTGCGTGTTCGTCATCTGAGTTGAACACAGTTAGTTGCGTTGAACTCGTATCGATGTCCTGATCAATTTGATGCTAAATTTGCATTAAAATTCCTAGTATAAGATTTTATAATTTTGATTCTTTTTTTACAGTTTAAGAATTTTTACAGTTTAGGAATTTTTACAATGTATCAGTTGACTAAAAATATATCACGTAGAAGTTTCGTACTAAATTAACATAAATTTATAAAATAAACTAGGATTTTGAATTCTAAGTTAATTATTAAAATTAATGTGGTCAATCGAGTATACAATCTAATGTTGACATCTTGTATAATATAAGATTTCACATTAGTTATGACCCTCAATTTATTTGTTTGAAATTTTAAATCTAGTATATCTATTTAATGGTTGAACCAATTGCAACCACAAATCTTTACTAACTTTATCCTTTGAATAATCTCAACATCTCTATTGTTACTCGTGTCCTAAGTGGCGATAATTTTCCACATGGCCTCTAGCAATTTCTCTTGCCTTTTTAGCAAACTATGGCAACAATTACGAAAGAGTGCGGCTAAAATCACCCCAAAATTGGTTTTTTACCCCACAATTTAAATCCAATTTTACCCCTAATTAAAATGACGAAACAACCCTTCCTAAACACCCAATTAATTCTATGTGACATCCAATCATCCCAACCTACCCCACTAAACTCTCCATTCATCTCCACCACAGTCCCCATCACTCACACCATCTTCTCTGGCGACGTTGACGGACTTATTTGGCGAGACTCCGACAAACATTTCGACGAGCATTCGAATGCCTTTTCTTTAAGGTATACATTGTAAATCACGTATTTAGATTAGAATGAGCAAAAATGGACCAAATCTGATGTGTTTGAATGTGATTTTTGTTGTGTAAGTTAGGGCACAAGAAAGTATTGCGATTCACTTTATTTTTGAAAGAAATGGCATAAGAAACAGATTCTACAAGCGAAATGGGCATAAATGGGTATATTTCACACCCTGTTGTGTTCAGAATCGCATTTGAATGAAGATTTCACGATTGACTATCTCGGCCATGTGTGGCCGAGACTCACTAAACACATCTCAGCCCCCCAGGGTCGAGACTCTTTGGTGAGTCTCGGCCATGCAGGTCGAGACTCATTGATGAGTCTTGGCTCTGGGTGGCCGAGACTGTCCTGCTTGTTTCTTATTCCCTTGACTAATTAATACTTATTTTGATTATTGTAGATTGAAGAAAAATGCACTGATATAATTGTTGATTATACAAAACAATTCACACCGCCGGGTCCATTTGCGTCAAGAGAAGAAATGATATCATGGGCACAACATTAGGGTAAGATTAATGGGTTTGTTGTAAGCATAAAGAACTTTGATGTTAGTGGACAGGGTAGACAAGAAAGAGTAAATCTTGCTTGTGAAAGATATGGGTTGTACAAAAAAAGACCCAAAAAGCAACGTGTTAATTGTGAGGAAAAAGTTAAAGAAAGATCAAAGACATGGACAAAGAAGTGTAGTTGTCCATTTTTGTTAAATGGAAAGAACCCGAATAAGGGTATATGGATCTTGACTGTAGCATGTGATACCCACAATCACCCGACAGTTAAATACCTTGAAGGTCACTCGTACACTGGTAGGTTGGACAACGATGAGGTTGATGTCATGTTGCAAATGACGAAGGGCAACGCACGGCCAAGAGAGATTTTAATGACATTAAAGGAAGATATGCAATGAATTCATCCACTTTGAGGACTATCTACAATGCAAGACAAAAGCAAAGATTAATAGAAGCTTGGGGTAGGACATAAATGCAACAATTGTTGCACTTATTAGATGAATCACAATACATTGAATGGCATAGGTGTGAAGCTGAAAGTGATGTTGTGAGAGACATATTCTAGGCTCACCTTCGTTCAGTTGAGTTGTTGAAATCTTTTTCTGAAGTTTTGTTAATTGATTATACCTACAAGACAAACAAGTACAAGTATCCAGTTATATAGATTGTTGGTGTGACATCTACAAATATGACATTTGCTGGTGCATTTGGGTACATTTCTACTGAAAAAGAAGACAATTACACTTGGTGTCTATAGAGATTGAAAGAGTTGATTGTTGGATCTCTTGGGCCTAATGTGATTATCACTAATAGAGATTTGGCCCTTGTGAAGGCATTTGTCAATGTGTTTCCTAAATGCATATCCTTATTGTGTACATGGCACATCAACAAAAATGTTTTGGCTAACACTAAAGAAATGTTTACCAAAGATGCTAATTTCAAAAAAAAAATTAGAATTGGAATGACTTGATGAACAGTAGGATAGAGATGCAGTATAATGAAAGGCTAAAGGCTGAATATAGGGCATTTCATAAGGTTCTCCAATATGTCAAAAATACCTGATTGAACCAATTCAAAGAAAAGTTTGTAAAGGTTTGGACTGACAAGGTGATGCACTTTGGGAACACAACAACCAATAGGACAGAGAGTGCACACGCCAAGTTAAAGAGGTACCTCGAGTCTTCACAAGGGAATTTTGTGACCTCATGGAGTGCCATCAATGCAATGCTTGAGCTACAACACACGGAGATCAAGGCATCATTTGAAAAGAGTTTGAGTATCGCTATGCATCAATACCAACTTCCTATTTTCTCATTGTTGTACGGATTCATCTCTAGGGCTGCATTGGAGAAGATTCGACTTGAGTTGCAGCATGTACAAAGTGTTGGTGTAGATAAAGGGTGTTGAGGTTGTGTGTTGCGTGCAACACATGGGCTTCCATGTGCTGAGCTCGCTATGTATGAAGTTGCCCACTCGCCAATCTCATTAGAGGATATCCATCTTCAATAGCAAAGGCTAAGCCTTGATGACCCTAAAACATCACGAAACTTCAATTATAGAGCTTTACTAGAAAAAGTGGCTGATAAGATAAAGAGAAGTGATGAAAAGGGAAGAAAAAAATTGTACAAACCCTATTAGAAATTGTCTCTCCGTCTGTGTCCTCTATTGTTCCTTCTACTAAAAAAAATCAAAACAAAGGGAAGACCGAAGAAGGTGGATACAAAGCGAGACCCATCCCATTTTGAGTATGTTATTTCTATTCGCTCAAGCTCCTCATCCAGTGTACTGAAAAAGAAAGTTTCGCAGCAAAAGGTTCATAGGACTCGGTCAAAGATGACATTGAATTATCTAGGGGCATTTCATGTTGGGTGGCATGATTATATTCTAAATGTGGTTGACTTCAAGGCCGACGGTAATTGTGGATATCATGTCATTGCAGCAGGCCTCAGTCTTGGGGACGATGGTTGGCAGCAGGTGAAAATTGATATGCTAAGTGAGCTTAATAGTTTTGAAGCCCAATATGCCAGTTATCTCGATTCAGGGAGGGTGCAAGATATGAAGGAATCATCATTACAATGTGACCAATCACTGGCTCCACTACAGAAATGGATGACACTGCCTGACATGGGTTTATTGGTGGCAACTACTTTTAATGTAGTGTTAGTTGTAACACCCCAACCCCCACATTCTTTGAGTATTGGACATAACCACCATTCTTTGACAGTGGACTTAACCATTTGGCAAGTTGGGCCCATGTTACTTTACAAGTGACACACACTTGACTTTCTATTTTTCAATACCTCATGCCTTAGAGTAAATTCAATAATGCAGATTTTCACTTAATAAAATCAAGTCAATTAAAGATAAAGAAAAATTCAACTCCTTTATTCATTAAAAGGAAAATACATAACTTTCTAATGTAAAAGTAAACTATTACATTGTTGATCAAAAGAAATTCATAACCTCTAAAATAAAAATTAAATTTCAGTGGAAGACTTATTCAAAATTGGGCAACATGTCCTTACATTAAAAGGAAACTTTCAAAAAAAATAAAAACTTGCTAAAATAGAAACTATCCAAATTTCCTGGTCTTCATAATTTAATTTCCTGAAAAATAAGAGAGGAAGGGATGAGCACATAGCTTAGTGGATCCTTTTTCAAACAACCATTATTCAAATTCAATCTAATAACATATTCATAATTCAATCACTTGCATACATTAGGCGTTTTAAGCATCATATTGTTTCAAGTTGTAATCTAGACCAAAAGGGTTTCTCGACCCTTGATGTTCTTAGCTGAATGCCTCCTTAGAGTGAAATATGGCATCACATAGCCAATTTCATTGGACTTCTAGACTTTAGGGAGCTTATCCACCAACCAAGCACTTAGGTCTTAAAACCTCATGGCTATCCATGAAAAAAGAACATCCATAGCAACCTCATGTTCACTATGATGATACGTGGTTATTAATGCCATCTTCTTATGTTAAAGCTCATACTCATGTATAATTTTCAAAACATAAACTATTTCAAAAAAAAAAAATTAGTTCATAATCAAAACAAGAATCATACATGGAACATCCAAAATTTTTATCATGCTATGAAATAAAATCCTAAGCATGTTAGTAACATGGAATGAACATGAGTAATGCATGGATAAAAAAAAAATCTGATAATAAATTGTATAATATTAAACTGAAATTAAAAGAGTTTGATTTCAAGGAAAACACAAAACAATGAATCATGCTACTAGAGTGAATAAGAATAAAGGGGGTTCTAGTAGTCACTTCCACCTTATTATGTTTTCTCCCCGAAGTTTAAGTAAGAGTTCCCAACGTATAAGCACCAAGAAAATCACTCAAAATAAATCATCAAACCAAGAACTTTTCACACACAAGAGAGAAAAGAAAGGTGAGAAGGGGTGCCAAGAAGAGGGCTTAAAGAACAAGAGGAAGTCTCAACTCTTGTTTCTTGGGATGAGAGGAATTGTGAGCATGGGGGGTTTATATAGAGTTCAAAAGGGTAGAGAATGCTAAGTTTGTGATGTTATCTTTGTAGGAAACTTGTCAATTCTTCAAGATTTTGTGCCTCCCAAGTATAGGAGAATAGTAAGTGTATTTTGGATAAATTTTTTGGAATTTAGAAACCAATTTTTGGATTTATTCGGATTTATTTGCGATTTTCTACATTTTTTTCGAAGCCTTTAATCTCGTCACTCATATCATCCTCAAGTATCGCACAGCGGATCGCAAATAGCGATTGCGAAAAAGCACTCGCGTTGTGCGTCGTTGGATCGAGCAGATCGAACGTGGGTTGTTGGATCATGGTGATTCGGTGCATTAGCGCGTCGGTACGGGCTCGATCACAATCGTCGGATTGTGTGGGTGGATCTTCGACCGTTAGATCGTGCGGGATTACGCGTTTCTAGCCGTTGGATGCAATATATTTGCCAAAATCACTTTCTAAAGTTTCCATCATCTAGAATTTGTTAATGATATAACCCAATTTCGCTTTCTAATCTATGTATATATGGTTTATACCCAACATTGCACATATCTTTCTATTTTATTAAATTTTTCTATGTTTCCTACTTGTATTTTATAGATTTGCTAATTATCCCCCCTTTCTATTCTTTAATATTGTAGTTATTGGATATTTTTTTTCTATTTCTTTATTTCATATATTTTTTTCTACATATCTATTTCATATTTTTATTTTCAGAGAGATAAAAATAATTATATATGTATATATATAATTCACTCTAGTTACTTTATATTTGATAATTAACTCCACAATTGTTCCAACATATGCATAAGAATAATTCTATACAAATAATATTTGATAATTCTACTTACCTTATATAATTTGTTAGATCATACTAATACTAAGATGTCATTTGCCTCCAATTATTTTAGAATTTTTCTCAATAAATCTTATTTCTCGTTTTTCCTAGATAATTTTCACCCAAGAGTCTCAAGAAATCTTTACTTACTTATTTCATTAAATTTTTTGTCGACTTTATTTATTTTTAAGTTATTTGACAAAATTATGGGATATTACATTAGTCAAATTATCTAGTAGCCAATGCATAACATTCCTCCCTCTACGAAACAACGCATTGCCTTATCAAATGAGGATATGATTGGGATCGAGTTTGTTAATGATAATCACTTTATGAGGGTAAACATCTAATACTTTACTTTAATTATGGTTTGATAAATAAATATGCATGTGACTAATTATGTTCTTGTATGTAAAAAGCCACCTCTTGTACAGCTGCATCCTCTCGTGAGTCCCTATACGGATCCCAGTAAACCTGAGAAAAATGTAAGTTCCTTAAGTCATAAAGAATAAAGTCAAATACTTATAATTAAAGGAATTCAATAACATGTATTAATTACCTCGTGAGAACGTAAATGGTCGATTGTTCGACGAATTGTAGACATGTATTTATCATCAACATGCATCTCCATCCTTTGGGTCCACATCATAACGCGCGACAAATTATTGTAGTAGTGGGGATTGATACGTGGACGGGTAAAAGCGAAATGGTCATATATCCAACCCTATAGAAATAAAAAAATCAACAACCATTATACACAAATGCATATAGCAAAACACAAAGTTTTGATCTTTACAAGGGTGACAAATATACCTCAAGTAGGGTGAGATACCCTACAACCTGATAGACCTCAGCTCGTGAAGCACTACCAAGCTGGCGGTACAAAAATGCAAGAGCGGCTGTTCCCCATGCATATGACCCGATAGTGTCCAGATTCTTTAAGAGTTGAAGGAAGGAGACGTGAACTTGGGTATCGCTCTTATTGGTAAATAGTGTACTACCCAGTAGATACAAAAGAAAAGTTCTGGCAGTTGCTTCAACACTATAGTATTCATTTGCATTCCCTTTGGATGTACCAAACAGATTTCTTAGCCATCTTTTGCTTATTGTGAACCCTTTAGCCGTTCTAATATTTTCAATAGCTTCTTCTTCAGCCACATCAAAACACTCACATACCGACTGCCCAACACCATCAAACTTCATTGGTTTTACTAAAACCAATTTGCCCATCACTGGAATGCAAAGAAGAATGCAAACATCGTCAAGTGTAATCGACATCTCATCGAATGGGAGGTGAAATGTGTTCGTCTCTAGCTGCTATCTCTCAACGAAGGCCGATATAAGCGTCCTATTAGTATAGCCATAGGAACATGTGATCAGTGGGCTTAGTTTGGATCTATTGATCAACTCTTGTAGGCGAGCTTGTTCTGGGTGACATTCAAGGTCCCAAGACTTGATCATATTCCCATGGTTGATACATTTCAGTGGGCCTCGATGCTGCACTCGAAAAAATTTTTCTTTCAAAAAATTATTATTAACATTTATATTTGAGAAAAGAAAATATTAAAGAATAAAATTCACCTCATTATTGCATACTGCAGCAGCAACATGGTGCTTAAAGCTCTTAAGAACTAACGGATCAGACGGACCACCAGGAAAAGGTCGAAGAACATGTTTACTTTCTTCATGTTCTTCATGAAGCTGGCCTGTTTCATATTCTTCAACTTCTTCTTCTTCTTGTGAATAATGGGAGGAGGTTTCACTGACTGAAGGTAGATTAGATCTTGCAGCCACTATAGCTCGTCTCTGTGATGCATCAATAGGGGCTTAGAAGAAGATGCACTTTCTGACTCATTGCTTGGTTTATTTCTTAACATATTTGTCTTCTTTGGTGGCATTTCTACGAAAAAAGAACTAATCATTAATTTATTATAATATTCAAATAAAAATAACCATATGAATCAAAAACTGTTATAAACAATTCTCAACTTTGAGTCTTGAACAATTGTAGCAAACCTAAGGAGAGTCTCAGTCCTGTTGGCCGAGACAGAAGAGAGAGTCTTGGCCACGGTGGCCGACACAAAAGAAATAGTCTCAGCCAAGATGGTCGAGACATAGCAGATGGTCGAGACATAGCAGATTGTCTCGGCCAAGATAGCCGAGATTGAAAAAAAAAAGTCTCAGCCACCTTGGCGGAGACTGAACAAACAGTCTCGGCCATCTTGGCCGAGACTCTTGATTAGGTCTCGGCCCTGTTGGCCGAGACACTGCCTTGACTCTTGACTGAACAGGGCTGAGACCAAATCAGAGAAATGATGTGCATTGCTCATGATTCATATACTAAATCGAAGATTTGTTTAAATCCGACGAAAAGATTTGTTTCGCAAAACTACGGATCTGGCGTCACAACAGCTATAAAATAACTCTTGAAAGCTTGTACGATAGATTTTCGTAAGTTTTTGGCACTAAAACAATAGTTTTTGGTATGAAATCGATGTTTTGCCGGTAGGGTGAGTTGGCGGCGGTGGGGGTGCCAGTTGATGGTGGTGAGGGGTGAAGATGATGAGTAATTAGATTAGTTTAAGTAAGATATTAATTATGGGAAGTTTTAAATTTTTACAAAAATATGGGGTGAGTATATTAATTTTTAAAAGTGAAAGGAGTGAACTTAGAAATTGGGGTGAAAAAAATCAATTTTGGGGTGATTTTAGCCCTTCTCTTACGAAAATGTTGAATCTTTATATGCTAGAAATCCAAAAACTCAAATCATCTTTTTTTCTAAACTCAATTCGATTTCTTTCTGATTGACAATCCATATGGCCGGGCCATTGGGAGAAAATCACATACTAAACTAGTTATACTAAAAGATTTAAAATTTAAAATTGTACTATTATCTTGATCATCAAGGGAGATCATTAAAAATATTCAATTTAAAAAAGTTTCCGTCCATACAAGTTTCTAGAGAGTTTTCAAAAGGACAAATGGCACATATATGTAAAAATCTCAAAAAATAAAAGAAGCTGTATAAAAATTTTGCTATGTTATTCATGATCACATGTTCAAATTGAACTCCTTTTATATGCATAAGCACGCTAATTAGAAATAAGCATATGAGTGATCATGCTGTTTTGCCTAAGACGTGCCAACAGTATACGGAAGACGTTATAAGATTACTTATTAAATTGGACATACCCGACATACTTCATATTTTCAGAGTATACCTTCTTTATTTTTCAATTGACTTTCTTAAGATGGATATGCAAGCCGCTAGCTAGGTGGCCAAGTCATATGCCACATGTTCTCAAATATGCCAGTTATTTTGCCACATCATTAGGATGTCTATACAGGCTTTCACATGGCCTTGTAGTCCTAACAGATACCACTTTAAAAGCCACTTTGACCTTAAAATTGATAACTAATAAGGGAAGACCCATACATTTTTATCAAGTATCATAGAGACATTAATATAAAAAGAAATGTACAGATCCATTTTATATGAAAACACAGAGAGAGGGTATGATATGTCAATCAATTGCAAGCCTCATTAGCTATAGAGAATTGTTGGGCTTGAAGAGTTGCAGCTTTCTCAGATATAAGAGCTTGAATGACAAGAGTCTTAACTTCCCAAGCATTGTAAGGAAATCCCTTTCTCACATATGAATTCAACAATGCTGCAGTTGCTTGCTTTAACAAGCTCGAAAATGCGTCGTTGCCATCGTCATTGCTCTCCGCAGCTTCTAATAGAGTAAGATTGATCTTGTATCGCTCAAAGGTTCTTGAACCAAACACTCGAGATGCTAAAGCTTCCTGTGGAACCATTCGTGGCCATGCTTCCCTTGCACTGCTCCAAAATCTGAATTGAAAATCTCAAGAAACTTCAAATATGTTTTTGATGATCTTGTAAATAGTCCAAATCATCTCAACCCCTTGAAATACATGATAGTATGTCAAATTGATTTAAAACAAGAAGGAAACACCATTGACAAATGAGTTAAACAAGAACTAATAGGTAAATATGCCTGGAAAAATATCTGGACATATGACCTCCCAGAGTAACATTTTGCACTAATATTGTGTTAGAAAATAGAAATTACTTGACATAAAAGCTATAATTATTCGGTAAGTATATCAAGCATGAATAAAAAATTAACAAGAAGGTGTGGTAGCTGTTTCAAAGCCTAAATTTGTAAAGCTCAATAACCTCATGGTTTTCATGTTCTTGATGCCCGAAATTACCACGAAAACAAGATTCACATAGGCCAAGTCTAACGGTCTAAGTTTTTCTAAGAGATTTGGTTAGAGAGCGTCATGTTATTTGCAAGGGAAACGATGTTTAAAGAGATTTTTGGGTCAGAGCTGGAGAATGACTCGACAACAGATTGTGTCCCCTAGAGGCTCAACAACTTTAGAGACTTGAGTATTTGAATACCCATAGCACTATATGTTCATTCATTGAACATGTTTCTAAGAATTTTCAGGCAAAGAAAGCTAAATAATTTGAGGGCCAAAAAACAGGGGAAGCTTTGAGTCAATTCGGTCATATATACAGTCCCCAGTGGAATCTAAAAGGCATCATTTCAAAATTATTGAATTTGAGTACGCAAAATAATTTAATTCATCTATCTAACATTTCTTAGGAGATCCATAATTATATATCATTGAGAAGAGTAAAAAGTAGCAGCAAGCTGTGAGTCGTCTCGGCTATGAATCATAGTCCCTAGAAACTTAGGAACCCCACTTTCACTTCAAAAATTTTCAAAATTGACGAGCCCAGACCCTCATCTTCATTAATAAATAATCATGGATATCTTAAAACGATTTCTTGAGAGAAAGTTGCGTTAAGAGAATCCAAAAACAAAAAAGGGGCCCGAGGGGAATGTGTACCTCTTCAAGAATCAATAACATTTTTGAATTATCCAAGTCGATTTACTTTTTGCATTTAACATAAGATTTTCGGAAGAGCTTTTTATATTGACAAACAGAAAGAAAGCAGAGCGAGCAGTGAGTCAACTCGGGGCACAGACCATATTCCTTAGAATCTGGAAGTTCTTACTTCAAATACTTACAAACAAAACTCCCAAATACCCAAAAACTATTCTCTTTTTACCTTCATTTACAATACATATCTTAATAGATTTCTAAATGAGAAGAAAGAAGGTAACCATGACAAATAGGAAACAAAGCAAGCAGAAAGTCATCTCAGGGCACAGACCATTTTCTTTGGAATCTGGAGGTTCTCTCTTCAAAAATTTACAAAAAATTTAAATGCCCATAGTTGTTTTTTCATTTACTATAGATATCTTAAGGAGATTTATGAAATACAAAGAAAAAAGCTTACATTGAAACGAAAATAAATAAATAAAAATGCAGGAGAGCGGTGAATGAATCAACTCCGCCTTAGATCACATAAGCAGGAATCTTTAGCTTCTGAATTCGCTTTCCTAATACACAAAACGCTTTTTAATACCCCAAAACTTTTTTTTTTTTGTTTTTAAACATTTACATAGGTATCTTAACACATTTCTGAAATACAGAGGAAGCAGTAAGTGAATCAACTAGGCCACAAATCATACTCTCCTGAATCTAGAGCTTCTCACTTCATTTTTCGAAATACCCAAAACCTTTTCATATTAATTAATCAGTCACATATTTCTGGAGGAAATAGCAAATTGCTTCGTTGAAAAGCCAGAATTAATATAAAAGAGAGGCCAAGTCGGGGAATGTTCTTACTGAGGAGTGCACCTTCCTCTTGCTCTTGTGTAGATAAATCCTGGTCGTCTCTCTGCCTCCGCTACTGCAATCCTTCCAAGAACGGTTGTTGCCTCGACAATAACAAAGAAGAAGAAGAAGAACAGAAGAAGGAAATAAGAGCGTTTCGCCATCTTCTCTGAACTGAAACGTTTGTTTTCTTTTTTCTCTTTGAAACCTGAGCTTGTTTTTATTTCAAATTTTATATGATTTCTTTCTTCGGTCACTGGTTCATGCCTGTTCAATTACACGAAAATGCCCTTGCTGATTTACTTAAATTACCTTGTACTGCTGCGGAGTTTCAGAAACTGGTTCGGTCAAAATACGAAACAGCCCTTTCCGTGTTGGTCCGTTGAGATTCCATTTCGATTATGCCGAAAGCGACATTTGTGTTACCATCGGATTTTATCATAATACCCTCGAAGAAAGTGAATAATATATTAGTATAAGATTTTATAATGAAATAAAGATTTTAATTTCATATACGATTTTGCTTTAATTTATTGATTATATTAGTTAAAAATATTTTTTATAGTAATACAATTTAAGAATTTTTATTATATTATAATACAATTCTTTATATTATAAAGATTTTTTTAATAAAATAGTTGTAAAAATTTTCAATAAAGTAAGTAGTTATCGTTAAAATAAAAAGATATTTGAAAATTTAATAAGATAATTTAAATTCATAAAATTATCTAATTATCCTTATTATAATTTTACAATCAAATAAAAAAATAATAAAACTTAATTTTAAGTAGAAAAGAAAAATAATATATAGTATGGAATATAGCCATAAAATGGCTTCACTGTATGACTTTCTATTTTTAATATATTACAATTATAACATTTATAATCATAAATAATTTGTAAATATCTACAAGCGGTGTCCCTATTCGATCATGGTATAAAAGCTGAGGTTTTTTTTTTCATAAACATTCTCTTATTGTTATTATCGCGGTCGTGGTCCTCATTATCATCATTACTATTTTATATATAATTGTATAAATTTTTTAACATTTTCTAAATATACTTTAGTAAGAAAAGTTAATAATAGTTCAATAGCATTTAAATAAAATTATAAAAAAGAGTAAAGTTGGCAAAATTAATTAACCAAATAGGATAATATATGTTAATTAAACTAAGGAGTGTATGTTTTGATATATATGTTACTCATTTGTTCTACAAGTTTGGTGAGTATTTCTTTTATCTTAATTATTTCTATAGCACTGTAAATTTAAAAATAATTTAAATATAAATTTGGCATGTATATAAATAATTATTGCATTAAAATAAATTTTATTAAATTGCATTGAAATATTCTTTATGGCTGGAGTTTTACTAAAATTAGAAGTGGATTCGACAAGCTGACTTGATATTTACACATCTTGGCATGTGATTACAGTAGGACGTTTAACTGACCTTAATTTCTACAACGTTAATTGACGTCGTTTAGCAACGACACAAGCTGTGTTTTATTATTACTTTTATCACTACTACTACTACTACTATTATTATTATTCTCAAACGCAGTACTATCTCTATATTAATATCTTAATGATGAAAGCCTCCAGCTTAAATAATGTAAATCATGTAGATAAGTTAATAAATTTTTAAATTGCTAAGAAGATTAAAAGTTGGTATTTGATCAATTACCTATGAATATTGAGTATACAAATTTTTTTAAATAACTGTTAGAATCGCATTGTTGTGCAATCACAACATCTTTATCATTAAATAAAGATGTAAAATTTTTAAATATGCACTTATTTATTCAATAACAATAATAAACACTACATTTATATATGTAAAAAAAATTATAATGTTAACAAGTAATTTAGACCTTTCGCTTAATATAATATTTCCAATTCTTATAAATAATAAAATCATATTTGGAGTTTGGGGTGAAAATTTGTGTAATCATGTATAAATTAGTTGCGTCGTTAACGAGTCTGACTCATATATTATAAACTCAAACTCAATGCATTTATTAATTGTGTCAAATTTATAAATTCAAACCAAACGCATTTGAATGCCATTTTAAAAAAAAAATAAAAAAATTATATTGTTAATATTTTAACAAGTACATTAATTTTAAATTAACTTATCTATTTTTTTAACTTATTTATAATTATATTAAACATGTTATTTTTAAGTTTAATTACTCAATATGTTTATAACTCAAATTTTAGTTGTATTTAATTGTGTTTAACCTAATTTAGTCTAAATCTAATTATATTAAATAAAAACTTATTAAATGCATGTTATGTTAAGTCTTATTATCATGTTATATCTTAAATTATCAATTCTATTTAGAACACAGTTGTCAACTTGTCATTAATAAATAAAGTAAATTAAAGCATGCGAATGACGCATTGCATTGCCCTCAGGTGCCACTGTTCTTATGCATTTAGCACTTTTCTTTAAGGACATCTGACGGCATCATTGCTTTGTTTCTATTTCTACATTTAAGAACAAGAGCATATTTATTTGATTATTTAAATGAATCATTAAAAAAAAAAAAAACAACACACACACACACATATATTTGATACAATCATACAATATTACGCTCACACGCGCAACGAAATTAATTTGAATTCTTTTCAAAACGAAACGAACTAATCAATTTTATTTGGTTGCTGCCACACATAGGACGAAGGCAGCGTTAGGTAGTGAGCCATGCAAGGAGAAACATGGCACATCAATCCCATAAGCAGCCATAATTAGGTGTCAACTTCTCGTCCAGAAGTTCAATCTCCGTTACTATATAATAAACACCCAAACCATTCCAAGTCGCCTCATCACCACTGCGTCTACCTTCCGCTTAACTTCTTCTCTTCGATCTGTTGCTTCCAATATGGGAAACAAGCTGTGTTTCACCGTTCTCCTAGCATTACTACTGATCCATGTTGCCGTCGCTCAAGTTCCTTCACATGGCGGATGCTCGAGAGGTCAATCACGAAGAATTAGCTCATGCCAGATGCGAAGAATACAAGCCATCAGACCCAACCAACGCATCGAAGCTGAAGGCGGCGTGACCGAAATCTGGGAACATGACAATCACGAGCAACTTCAGTGTGCTGGTGTGTCTGTGGTTCGGACCACCATCCGTAGAAACGGCCTTCTATTGCCTGTGTATAGCAATGCGCCTAAGCTCATTTATGTAGTACAAGGCCAAGCTCTTCACAGCACAATTGTCCCTGGATGTGCTGAAACTTATCAGTCATTTCAGCAACCTGGTAGCGGGCAACAATACTCTGCAGGGCAGCAAGATGAGCATCAGAAAGTGCAAAGATTGAGGCAAGGCGATGTGGTACCCTCACTAGCTGGAATGGTTCAATGGTTCTATAACGATGGCAACTCTGATCTTGTTCTAGTTGCCCTCTTTGACACTGGCAGCAGCGTGAACCAACTTGATCATCAATACAGAGTACGATTTGGGAAAGTTTTTTTAATTTTGCTCTCAGTTCCACTTAATTTCGTCAGATCCTAGCTCTAATTGATGATGATAATTAAGTATTAATAGGCCCAATTTATCTATATATGCACATATAGATTTTAGGATATATTTAACGTTAATTCATTTTTTCCTTTTTTTTTTCTCTGATTTGAATGATATTAGAACTTCTTCCTTGGAGGGAACCCGCAAGGAGTACGAGAGTCACGAGAGTTGGAGCAAACGCAAGCCGCGGAAAGCAATTATAATAACATCTTGAGAGACTTCGATGATCGAATACTGCAAGAGGTTTATGGAGTGAACAGAGATACAGTTGAAAAACTTAAGGGCAGGAATGATTTTAGGGGCCACATCATTCTAGTGAGGAGCGGACTTCAAATGGTCAGGCCATCAATAATTGAAGAAGAAACAGAACGAAGAGAGCAACCGCAAAATGGTAACACAACAACAATAAATGGTTTAGAAGAGACTCTGTGCACCGCTAGGATGAGGGAGAACATTGGAGATGCATCACGTGCTGACATCTACAACCCTCAAGCTGGGTTCATCAGCACTGTTAACAGATTGAATCTTCCGGTTCTCAATCTTCTCCATTTGAGTGCTGAAAGCGGTTCACTTCGCAGGGTGAGTGTGTTTTTGTTGTTTCCCCTCTTGGAATTAATTTCATTCTTTAAATAAGGAAAATTTTGAGGAACAACTAGATCAATATTAATTAATGTTTTGTGCAGAATGCCATTTATGCTCCTCATTGGAACTTAAATGCTCACTCTATAATTTATGCCATTCGAGGGAGCGCTAGGGTTCAGATTGTAGGCAACTATCAAAGACCAATATTTGACGGGCAACTCAGTGAAGGGCAGGTGTTGGTTGTTCCCCAGAGCTTTGCAGTGGCCAAACAAGCTGGGAATAATGGGTTCCGATGGATTGCGTTCAAGACTGGCAATAACGCAATGACACAGACTCTTGCTGGAAAGACTTCACCTTTTAGAGGAATGCCAGTTGATTTGTTGGCAAGCATGTACAATATACCAAGGCATGAAGCCGAGAATCTCAAGTACATCAGACAGGAGTCAATGCTCTTTGCTTCATCATCATCATCATCTACTTGCTCAACACGTACCGAAAGAGCTTGATTAGCTGTAATCAATCTGTGCTTCCCATATCTACATGGCAAAGCTTGCCATCCAGTAGTTCGTAGTATGTAGTTTTATAATAAAAGCCATATTGCACTTGAAGAGGGCGAGGCTGCTTGAGAGCAACTTGTATGAGTCACTTTAAATGAAGTTACAAGTTAAATTAGGCTACGCATTTTCACTTTCGATACAGAAAGAACTTGATCAATTGGTAATTTTGTGATCATCAACCTTATATTTTAAAACTGCTAAAGACATCGAAATCTTCACACCAACTGCTACAAATATGTAATCGTCCAATTTTTTTTTTTTTTTTTTTTTCATTTTCTTATTTTATAAAACCAATTGAATTTTTGCAAGTTTATACTTAAGACCAATATTAATCAAATTAATAATTTAAGTCACGTATTTTGTTTAATTGGCCATATGAAATTAATTACCAGCAATAATATTACTAATAATAATAACAAAATAATGATAATAATAATAACAAAATAATAATAATAATAATAATAATAATAATAATAATAATAATAATAATAATAATAATAATAAT
>JAJIYU010006210.1:0-21012 GCA_030144865.1 Tinospora cordifolia | reverse complement strand
ATCCATTTTCCAATAATACTTTTAGTACTACCTTTTGTACTATGGTACGTTCCTCGCCCTTAAATACCACATCCTAGATTTCTAATAGAAAATAAGTGTGTTCTTCAACTTTGGCTACTTGTATGAGCTAGTGGGACAACCTCCAGTCAGGTAGTAAGACCGAAGTCTTCTTAGCAATCGACCTTCTAGAACGGGATCACTCATTACCCTTTCAATGTTTAGCTTGACTCAAGACAAGGCTTACCCACTATTAGCTCAACTTGTAATCTTTGTATCAAAACAAAACATTTTGGAAACATATATATCTTTTTGGAAAGTAGTTTTTCAAAATGATTTTTCAATTTCGAAATAGGAGGTAAGGCATTCTAAATTGATTCAAAGTAAAGGTCTTACTTGATGAGTCAACTCTTTCTAGATTTGCCCAAGGCATCACAACCTATGCTCTATTACCACCTTTGGTATCAGAAGAATCATCTTTTTCCAAATGAGCTATAGCCTTAGCTCTAATACTACCTTTATAACACCCCACGTCCCCGGAATTCTGTCTTTCCTTCTCTTTTTAGGAAACGTTGAGCACAACACTCAGCTGGGAAACAAGTCGGGGTTACTTTATTTCATTCTATCCATTCTAATTCCAAATTTCTAAGATTTTTTGAGTAACATTAACTCATAAACATTTCTCAATATGATGACAAGATATCTTTAGAAAATAAATCAATATTATTGATAAAAAATGTACAAGCCCTTAATTGTTTATTACAATGGAAATAATTTCAAATGGCGAAATTTGGGCCATCAAGACCTAAAATTAAATAAAATCTAAGAAATATTGTCTATGTGATATTCATGTGGTTTTTATTGGTCAATTCCTTGAAATGTTAAAAAAGGGAAGGATGAGCACAAAGCTCAGTGGATCATTCTAAATATTTAACTCATTATTTTAACAAATAAGACATATATGTCAAACACTTCCAAATATTACATGATTGAATCAATTTCTTGTTTAACATTTGTAATTAAGACCAAAAGGGTTAACATCGATATTCTCTTCTGCACATTCTCATCAAAGGAGGAAAGGCAATCTTTCATGCCAGTTTCCAATGGATCTAGGGTCAGACCCACTATCCAAGAACTAAAGTCTCACCCATTGTTTTGTTCTATTAAACTAGGGAGACCCCATTGTTCTATTCATGAGAACACCTGCCGTAATCCCCTGTGGGATATTACGCCAGTACGTGGTTAAAATCTTTATCAATCTTTCATCATGTGTGTCATATCAATCATAATAAGTATAAACATGAATTGAACAAGAAAACATGGTAAGCATGAAACACATCATCTCATATCATGCAACTTTATTCATGGAAACCTAAGCATGCATATTTTAGGCATGGCATACTCAACTCCAAATAGATCATGCATATTAAAACAAGCATACATGCAAAACCTTATTGAATCAAAATAATTACTTACAACTTAGAAATCACTTCCACCTCAATTGCTAATCCCTTTGGTCTTTGATCCTTCAAGCTCTTTGGTCCTTCAACCTCTGTGGAACTCTCCAAACTCTTTGGTTGATCAACAGTCCTTCAAGCTATAGAAAATGAGCACAAGGGGCTTTTCTCTCACTTTCCCACTACTCAAGTTGTTGTCTAGCACAGCTAAAGAACGAAAAGATGCCAAGAGGAAGGCTGAGAGAGCAAGAAGAGTTAATTCATTCTTGCTGGGATGAGGGAAATAGATGCCTAAGGCTTGTTCATATAGAGTTCCAATGGCATGAATTGGGAAGATTTGTAGCGATTCTAGTGTGGAATCTTTCTAATTCCTTGTGTTTGTTGGTCCTCACGCACAAACAAATAGCTATAATCAATTTTAGAAGCTACTATTTCATTTAGAAGCTTTCCACCATATTTTGACAACTTTCTAATTGTATTTTTGCATGAACTACATGCATTACTGGAGTAATCATGCCCTATTTCCAAATCTATTTTTTGGGTTCTTTACTCACTACCGTAGTAGTTATTATGATTACCACAATAATGATTGAGTGAGCTTCTAATTTTGGTTTCTTTCTTTTTTTTTTAGGTTTTTCTATTGCACTACTGTGGTAGTCGGTCATGATTTGTGTTATTTTGATCTTTTTTGCTTTGTTTTATTGTGTGTTTCATATATATTCCTCAATGGAGCAAAATAATAGAGAGAAAGAAAGGAATACGCCCCCTCAAATCAGTAGCGGTGCGACAACAATAGCAATACCAAACTTTGGGTTGCCTCTCAACTTGTGCCTTTCTTTAATGTCTTTAGCTATACATGGCCATTGTTCAGTTTGTGTAGGTTGGGCTTTCAAGAGTAATTTCTTTGATATTTCGTACTTGGAAGTCCTCATAAAATGGTTTGAGTCAATGTCCATTAACTTTAAAAGACTTACCAATAGTTGGACTAATAATTTCAACTACAGCATGAGGAAACACGTTAGTAACAGTAAAAGATCGTACCTAACAAGAAAGTAACTTACTTAGAAAAAGCTTTAAGTGAGAATGATAAGGTAGGACCTTTTGACCAATTGGAAATTTTTTTCTAGAAATTTTTAGATCATGAAAAGCTCTTATTTTCTCTTTGTAAATTCTTGGGCTCTCATAAGCCTCATTGCAAATTTCCTCCAATTCTTGCAATTGTAACTTCCTTTGTTCTCCAACTTCATCTATGCTCATGTTGCATTGTTTAATAGCCCAATATGCCTTGTGTTCTAATTCTATAAGAAAATGCCATGGTTAACCAAAAATTAATCTATAAGGAGACAACTATTTGGGCTTTTATATGTCATACTATATGACCATAATGCATCATCAAGTCATTTGCTCCAATCTTTCCTATTTGGAATCGTAGTCTTTTCAAGGATGGACTTAATCTCTCTATTGGAAACTGCAGCTTGTCTGCTTGTTTGAGGGGGTAGGCGGTGGAGACACGATGAGTGACATTGTATTGCTTGAGTAGTGTTTCAACCATCTTGTTACAAATATGTGTGCCACAATCGTTGATTATAAGCCCTAGTGTTTCGAAAGTTATGGAAATATTGATCTCTAGGAAGTCTACAACAACTTTAGAATCATTAGTTCAGGTGGCCTTTGCAACCACCCATTTCGAAACATAATTCACAGCAAGAAAAATGTAAAGATTTCCATAAGAAGGCGGAAAAGAACCCACAAAATCAATACCCCATACATCAAATATTTCATAAACAAGGATAGGGTTGAGTGGCATTTGATCTCTATGTCCTAGGTTCTTGGTCTTTTGACAATGTGCACAGGTCTTACAAAACATATATGAATCACGAAACAAAAAAGGTCAAAGCAAACTACATTCTAACACCTTACGCGTTGTCCTTTTAGGGCCAAATATCCCCCATAAGCATATGAATGAAAAAAGCTTAAAATTGAATGAGTTTTATGTCCAAGGGCGCACTACAAATGACTTGATCAGAATAAAATTTCCATAAATAAGGTTCATCCTAGACATGGTATTTAGCATCACTCTTTATTTTATCTTTTTGAGCTCTAGATAAAACATTCGACAAGGTTTTTGTGACCAAGTAATTAACTATATTAGCATACCATGGTGTTGCTGCTTGTATGGAAAAGAGGTGCTCATCTAGAAAACTCTCGTTTAAAGGCAATGGGGGCTTCACTTGTTACCAATCTATTGAGGTTATCCGCTACTAAGTTTTTTGCTCCTTTCTTGCCACAAATTGTCAAGTCAAATTCTTGTAAAAGGAGGATCCACCGAATTAGTCTTAGTTTAGCTTCTTTCTAAGAAATAAGATATTTGAGAGGTGTATGATTACAATAAACAATCACTTTTAAATACAAGCAAGTAAGTGAAAATTTTTCTAAGACAAAAACAGTACCCAAAAGCTCCTTCTCCCTTGTTGTGCAATTTTTTTGGGCATCATCCAGTGTCCTTGAGGCATAGTAAATCACGTGAGAGACGTGCCTAACTTTTTTTCCAACTACAGCTCCAACCGCATGGTTACTTGCATCCCACATAATTTCAAATGGAAGATTCCAATTTGGAGGTTGAATTATGGGAGCAGAGATCAAAAATTCTTTGAGCTTGTCAAAAGCTTTCTTGCATACATGATCAAATTCAAATGTCATTTCTTTTTTTTTTTTTTTTTTGCAATAGTCGACATAAGGGTTGAGTAATCTTTGAAAAGTCTTTGATAAAGCGATGATAAAAACTTCTATGCCCAAGAAAAGAACAAACTTTCCACACACACACATGGTAAGGTAAAGATTTAATCACATCAATTTTTGCCTTATCTACTTCAATTCCCCTAGAGGATACAATATGTCCTAAGTTAAAGGCCTTGATCGACCATGAAATAACCTTTTTCATAGTTTAAAACCAAAATTTTATTCTATGCATCTTTCGAGTACTTGGTTAGGTTACTTAAGCATTCATCAAACAAATTTGCATAAATGGTGAAATCATCCAAGAAAACTTCAATCAAGTTTTCTACAAAATCTGAAAATATGCTTACCATACACCTTTGAAAAGTAGCAAGTGCATTGCAAAGTCCAAAAGGCATTCGATGGTATGCAAAAGTACCAAAAGGCATGTAAAAGTGGTTTTTTCTTGGTCCTCCGATGCAATTGGGATTTGATAAAAACTTGAATAACCATGAAGACAATAAAAGTGAGAACAACTGACTAATCTTTCTAACATTTGATCTATGAAAGGAAGTGGAAAATGATTTTTTCTAGTTGTAGCATTCAACTTCCTATAATCAATACAAACCCTCCATCCATTTTGAACACTAGTAGGAATTAATTTTCCTTCAAGATTTTTTATTACAGTTATACCTGTCTTTTTGGGAACAACACGGACATGACTCGCCCACTTGCTATCAGATATTGGATAAATCATACCTGCATCAAATTTTTTTTTTTACTACCTGCATCATGGATGGATTCAGTCTTTGTTGGGATTCCTTTAAAGGTTTGCAACCATCTTCCATCAAGATTCTATGCATACACAAGGATGGACTTAAACCTTTGAAGTTGGCTATGGTCCAACCCATGGCTTCCTTAAATTCTCTTAGCACTTGAATCAACTTATCTTCTTCTAAAGTTGTGAGTTTGTTTGAGATTATCACTAGGAGTGTCTCATTGTCCCCTAAAAATACATACTTCAAGTGATTTGGAGCGGCTATAATTCCAATTTGGTGCTAGTAAAATAGAAGGGAGAAGCTTTTTATGAGATTGGGTTAGTTCAAGATTTGCAACATTACATCTAATGGGTTCTAATGACTCCAACTAAAAAATGGTATCCTTTAATTTGGAATCAATCTCAAAATCATTTCCAAGTGTTTCACCTTATTAACTGTAAGGTTGTTGTTAAGAACAACCTTTAGATCATCTTCATCTTTCAACTCAAGGAATTTTTGTGTCAAAGGGTCAAAAGTATCCACAATAGAAACATATGACACATCACTAGGATATCTCATTGCATCATAAATATTAAATTTAATAATTTCACCATCAAATTCCATAGTAAGTACCCCACTATGTACATCAATCTTTGTTCTAACTATTTTGAGAGAAAGGCCTTCCTAGCAAAAGAGAAATAGAGTTAGCAGAGTTATCTTCTTTCACGTCAAGCACATAAAAAATCAGCATGAAAAACCAATTCATTCACTTTAACGAAAACATTTTCTAATATACCAATAGGATATACAACAAATCAATCAACATGTTAAATTATAACACCTGTTTCTTGTAAAGAACCAACATTTAAAGACTCATAGATAGATAGTGGCATGACATTAATTGAAGCACCCAAGTCACACATGGCTTTTCTAATGCCTACATTACCTATAGAACAAGGAATAGTGAATGTACTTGGATCTTTGCACTTACGAGGAAGCTTCTTTTGGAGAAGTGATGAAACATTCTTCCCCATACTTATCCTTTCATTACCTTTCAACTTGCTTTTGTTGGTGCACAACTCTTTGAGAAATTTTGCATAGCGCGATAGTTGTTTAATAACATCAAGTAAGGGAATATTTACCTCAACCTTGAGAAAAGTCTCAACAATTTCTTTTTGTTCATCTTCCTTTTGGATTTGGAAAATCTTTCTAGAAATGGAGGTTTGGTCACTAATACCCATGTTTGATCATGATTGAACTCCTCTGGTTGATTAGGTTAGGTTTGGGAAGCTGTCACTCCCTTTTCCATCTCCTTTTCTAAGGCGTGATCACGAGGTATTCGATGATCTCTTCTGGTTTCCTGCAACTCTTTTCTATTTTGTAGTTTCATTGCACTTGCATTTTGTTTTGGATTAACAACAAGCTGTGGAGGCAATTTTCCTTGATTCTCCAAATTATTCACTGTTGATGCCAATTGATTGATTTAATTCTCTAAGTTTTGAATGCTTGATTTTGTTTCCTATTGAAATTGTTGAGAATTGGTAACAAGTGCTTTTACCAAATCTTCAAGAGACATACTTGAATTTTGAGGGGGTTGTGGTGGATGTCCATTTTGGTGATTTTGAAAGTGCCCAAAATTAGGAGGTTGTGGCTTATAACTCAAGTTTGGATTATCTCTAAACCTTAGATTGTATGTGTTGGAAAATGGAGCTTAATTCATGGGTAGTTGATTTGCAAATCCTCCAATCGCATTAGCTTCCTCTTAAACATCATCTTCTAATGTCGGGCACATGTCTGTTGGGTGATTAACTCTTCTTGAAGATGACTCTTATTTGAGACTGAATTGTTGAAAGTTGGCTGCCATGGTGGAAATTAAATCTCTAGTGATTTGGGTTGTTTTGTTTACTATTGCTCCTCCACTAGCTGCATCGATCCTTCTCCTTTCCATTGGGAGTAGTCCTTCAAAAAAATATTGAATAAGGAGTTGTTAAGAAATTCCATGTTGAAGACAACTTGCCACA
Source organism: Tinospora cordifolia (assembly GCA_030144865.1). NCBI lineage: Eukaryota > Viridiplantae > Streptophyta > Magnoliopsida > Ranunculales > Menispermaceae > Tinospora > Tinospora cordifolia. The sequence goes on along the minus strand of JAJIYU010006210.1, from coordinate 14,064 downwards.
ATTGTTTGAACCTTTCCCAATATTCATGAAGAATTTATTGATCTTTTTTGCTTGATGCCACATATTTCCCTTCTTATGTTGGCAGCTCTTGGAGCAGGAAAATTTTTTTCAAGGAATAATCTCGCCATATCTGTCCATGTAGCAATGGATCCATGAGGTAAATAGAACAACCAATCTTTAGTTGGATCTCCAAGTGAGAAAGGAAAAGCTCAAAGCTTGATTTGGTCCTCAGTTACACCTTGTGGTTTCAAACTTGAACATACCACATGGAATTCCTTCAAGTGTTTGTGAGGATCTTCATTCTCAAGGCCATGAAAAGTAGGCAACGAGTGGATCAATCACATTCAGGTTTTGATATTCAATACAAAGGGGTTGTTGAGTTAAATCTAGTTTAGCTAGTTCCCTTAAGGTTCTCTCTTGATTGGCCATGGTTTCCTCAATGTCAGATTTGCTCGAAGAATCAGTAGAGAAGTTTGTTTGATTGAAAGCGAATTCTTCCTTTGGAGGCAAAGATGAAGATGCTTGTAGTTTGCATAGTTCGGTCTTTTTTCTTAATCTTTTTGCCATCCTCACAATCTCAGAATCAAATTAAAGTTCACCTATATAAAAGCTTCTAGATGTAAAAGAAATAAATTAGCTTTTAACACCAATTCTCGACAACTGTCACAACCCAATCCTGGGCCCACAGTGCCTCTTCACCTGTGCACAGGGCCTTAGTACCTGTGGTGACTCACAAGGTACTGTCCCCTCCCCTTGGGACTTTCTCACCTTTGCGGAGTTTTGAACCCACGACCTAGGACTTAAGTACATAGATTTTGTGAAATTTGCTACCATTGAAAATGGTAGTGGATTTCACGAAATCTATGTACTTAAGCCCCAGGTCGTGGGTCTCAATGGTAGCGAATTTCATGAAATTTATGTACTTAAGCCCCAAGTCATAGGTTCGAAACTTTGTAGAGGCGAGTAAACCCCAAGGGGAGGGGACAGTACCTTGTGAGTCACTGCAGGTGCGGAGGCCCTGTGCATAGGTGCAGAGGCCCTGTGCACAGGTGCGGAGGCCCGGTGGACCCAGGATTGGGTTGTGACAATAAAATGGTGCCTTTTTATTGTCACAACCCAATCCTGGGCCCACAATGCCTTCGCACCTGCGATGACTCACAAGGTATTGTCCCCTCCCCTTGAGGTTTTCTTTCTCCTTCGCAAAGATTCGAACCTAGGACCTGGGACATAAGTACCTTGTAATTCCTCATCTTCTACCACTGAGTTGGACATGAAAACCCCAAGGGGAGGGGGCAATACTTTGTGAGTCACCGTAGGTGCGGAGGCCTTGTGCATAGGTGAAGAACACTGTGGGCCCAAGATTGGGTTGTGACAACAACAGTGCCAAAATTTGATGGGTGTGGAAACCAACAAAAATAAATCCTAATCTTTTCAAAAATAGTTTTTGCAAATAGTGATGAGTAGAGTCGAATCCATAGATATTGGGGAAGCTATGTGTTTCCTTTAGTTAAATAAAAAAAAAGATTATGGGCTTTTGATAATAAGGTAAATAAAATAAATCACTACAAGTAGATAAGCAAAATACAATTTTAAATAAATCTGCATCAGAAAAGTATTTAGCCCAAGGTATAATCTCAGTATTGATTCTTCAAATTGATCATTGATGCAAAAGGTGACTCATTCATTCTTCAATAAATTAGTTATAGTCATTAACAAGTGCTAGCAACCTAATCTCTCTTTCTTAGTTAAGCAAAACATGTTCTTTGATTAACCCTAATCAACAAACAACCCTAAACAAGCTCTTAGAGTTTAATTTATTGATTGCATTAAGTGTCGTAGAGATTACCAATTCTAGCCAACAAACGCACAAGCTCAATTTATTTAGACTAGATCATGCATCCCATATAAAATGAGTCAAATCTTATGAATTAAACTTGTTATTTTACCACTAATTATTGAAATGATTGAACAATTACGGATCCAACGCTTCAATTTGGTATATATTGTTTTAGTGAAAGAACAATGGGCGCTATTGCATTAGTCACATAAATCAATAATATTAATAATCACATAAGATATACAAATGTTAAAGAAGAAGAAGAAGAAAGAAAATAACAATTAGATCTCACAATTCATGATAAATCAAACCTTGATTGTCCTTTGTCTAGAAAGAAGAAGTTTAGCTACACATAGTATAAAAATAACCCAAAAAAATATTGTAAACACCTCTTTAAAATCTTTTGCAAAAAGAGGAAGAACCAAAACATAGAATGCCCTCTAAAGAGCCTCACTATCCCTTTTTGAACTAAGTCTTTTCCTTCTCTCTTTTTAAAAACTCTCAAGGAAAGTTTTGCAAAAGGGAAAGACAATAGAAAATTAGAAACAACTCATGAGAGATTAACTCAAATATTCAATAACAAAAATAAGAGAATTAAATATAAAATATATGTTATTTTTGCTTCTCATCAATGTTGGATGATATCCAACAAGACATTAATACTTTGATAGAGGATACTATTGTGCAAACTAATGCAACAACACAAAATCCATATAGGCAGATGGTGTTGGATGTTGGAGGTCCTGATTTCAATCTAGATGAAATGGATGAACAACCAAATCTAGGAGCACAAAAATTGTTTGACATGCTACATTTTGCCAATTTAGCAACCATTCTCAATTATTAGCAGTTGCACTTATGTTGGATCCTAAGGCTAGAAATCATTTCTCATAAAAATGTTTTGATAAAATTGCTCAATTTATAGAAGAGGTTTTGCCAGATAGTAATGTCATGTCAAAAAAGCTTCTACATCATAAAGAAGTTGGTGCAAGGTTTAGGACTTCTTGTTGTGAAGATTCATTGTTGTTATTGTGGTTGTATGTTATATTGGTGTGAACATAATGATCTAACCAATTGTAAATTGCATCACCATCCTCGATATAAGAGATCAAAAAGAGGAACTAGTAAAGGAAAGATAGGTCTTCTTACAAAAATATGTACCATTTTCCAATCACGCCAAGGTGACAAAGGTTATATGCATCAAATGCAACTGCTCAACACATGAGATGCATGCAAAGCACATTGTTGAGGATGGTATTATGTGTCATTGTTAAAATGTTCTTGCTTAAAAGCAATTTAATGAAACTTATCCATCTTTTGCAGTTGGAACTTGAAATGTTCGACTAGGTTTATGCACCGACGGGTTTGAACCATTTGGACAATCTGGACAACAATATTCATCATGGCTAATTATTTTGACACCTTATAATCTGCCACCATCCATGTGTATGAAAGACGAATACATGGTCTTCTCCATAATTGCTCCAGGTCCAAGAAATCCGAAGGACAAGTTGGATGTGTTGTTATAACCATTAATCGCAAAGTTGATTCATTTATGGGAGGTTGGGGTACAAACCTATGATGTATCGAGAAAGCAAAATTTTCAAATGAGAGCTGCTCTTATGTGAACTATCAATGACTTTTCGGCTTATGCAACATTGTCTAGTTGAAGTACGGTAGAATGATTAGTTTGTCCATATTGTATAGATGATTCTAATGCTTCATTTTACAATTCCACATCGGGGGAAGCAATCGTGGTTTGACAATCATCATAAGTTCTTACCTCATTCGCATTCCTTCACAAAAAACAAATAATCTTTTTGGAAGAATAAAATAGTGGAAAAAGAAGCTAAGCCTATTAAGTCAGGCATTGAGTGTTGGGATTACATAAGGTTACAAAACATGATGCTCATGAGACAAATCGATGAATTTCATCATGTGGTTGTGGTTGGAAAAAATAAAGCATCTTTTGGGATTTGCTTTATCGAAGCAGAAACCTAATTCAACATAATTTTAATGTCATGTACATAGAAAAGCATGTATTGAAAATATGTTCAACATGGTTATGAATATGGAAGGAAAAACCAAGAACAATGCAAAGTCATGAGCAGATTTGAAGGAAATATGTAAACGGCCTGAGACAGACATGATTCCTTCAAGTGGGAGATATCCTAAAGCTTGTTACACATTTGGCAAAAGCAAAAAAGAAAGTTTTATGTGAATGGATTAAAGCTTTGAGATTTCTAGATGGATATGTGTCTAATATGGGCAGATGTGTTGACATGAAGAAATTAAAGTTGTTTGGGATGAAAAGTCATGATTGTCATGTATTCATGCAGCGGTTAATTCCTATTGCATTCCGTGAACTTCTACCAGTAAAAGTGTGGGAGGCACTAACAGAATTAAGTATATTTTTTAAAGAGTTCACATGTACATCCATTATAGAAGAAGACATGGCAAGGCTTCAACAAAAGATTCCTGTAATTTTGTGTAAGTTGGAGTGTGTATTACTACCTTGCTTTTTTGACTCTATGGAACATCTCCCTGTCCATTTGCCTTATGAAGCAAGGATAGTAGGTCCAGTTCAGTATTGATGGATGTACCCATTTGAAAGGTACTTGTGAAAGTTAAAAAATAATGTTAAAAAGAAAGTAAAAGTGAGGGGTCTACCTGTAATTCATATTTAGCAGAAGAAGCATCATCTTTTTGTTCACACTATTTTGAACCTCATGTGAATACAAGGCATAGAAAAGTGTCACGCAATGATGATGGCCGAGATAAGCAAGCATATCATGAAGGGAATCTCTCCATTTTATGTAACTTCAAAAGCAAAGAACGTAAACTAAAGAGAATTAAAGGTTTACCAAAACAAAATTATTTTATGTAAATTTTATGTAAATTTTATTTGCAAAAATATTTATCAAACTTGAAGTAACTCATTTTCTATTTTAGAATAGATGTGTTTGGGATCCTCTAATCGAACTTGGGGTTGAACATTTAAACCACAAAAGGCTACTGAGCATATAGTCGCATCACATGCAGAATCAGGAAGGGAATTAAGAGAGCCAACCATTTGTCTAATAATTTTTTGTAGAAATGGAAAGAAGAGTGGGAGAAGGAGAGTTACAAAAAAAAGGTTCAACTAGTTTTCACTCAATCGATGCTTGGAGAAGGGAGGACTAGGTTCAGCTATGTCCAAACATACTGGGGGATCTATATCGCATGTTGTACATGCTAAAATTTTGGTGAGTTGATTATAGTAATCATTGTTATGTGACAATGCTACTTAAATAAATTAAATGATATTGATTAATCATATTCAAAATTATTGTAGTGCAGTAAAAAAAATTGTAGTGTAAACCTTTTATTCATGAGATATTCGAACAGACTCACACGAAGAAGGGCACCAACGAGATGATTGATGAGTGTTCAATGAAAGTTAAGTTATTGTTGCCATATGTTTAAAAAATGCTACTTTAAGTTTAATTTTTAAGGACTTGCATGGCATTTTTAAGGACTCTTTGATGAATAAACATGATAATACATTAGTCTTTATTTTATGTGGAGTCTTTACCTAATAAACATTTAAATTTTTGTGCCACATGCTAGATAAGATCTTCAAAGTAGGATGGTCTAATCCTTGATAATTGATTTCAAAACAATTGTTCTCAAATAAAGAGGAATGAGAAAAATAATTAGAAAAGTGGTAGTAGTAAACAATAAATGAGTAGATTGCTCTTTGTGATAAATGAAATCATTGGCAAAAAGGACCCTCTTGCGAGGTCAATTGTATAATTTTGAATTTACCAGACTTGGTATGCATGGATTCTCTTATTATTTGTTGTATGATGTGTGATTTAGGTTTATGTTACTAGTTTAATGTAGATCCTTAGATATTGTAGAAAAGAAAAGAGTGAGGTCAAAAAATGTCTATTGATACTTGTATTTGGCATGATCTTTTTCCTCTTTGTCTTCGATTTCTTTAGTGAATTTACACTAGACAATATTTTGCATTGCATATGCCCATATATGAATCTATTTATTATAAGAACATGTCGAGTTGCAAAAGTTTTATTATTTTTATATGCATGCAAAAGTTTTATAGGCAAAAACTAATACCCAGTACATTGTGAGACTTTCATATTAAATCCACTATTTCCGTTTATAGGTGTCTCAAATGACACAATCATTAGACAATTATCATGAGTGATATGTTCTTCTTTATATATTATGTTTCAAGAACGATTTGTAGAACTTGGAGATAAAGGTTTGCACCAACTGAGGGTTCTACAAATTTAACACCAATCGATGAGACTAAAATCTTCTTGTCCGTTGTTGAGGTGGCTAACAAAAATCGTGTGTATGGTTTTGGTAGCATATCAATCTCTTTATGTGAAACCAAATCTTCATCTGTATTCGTGACATCACGTTTGATTCCATTTATGCAAGATGAGTTTACTCGTCTTGGCAATAGTATTGTAGCACAACAAAAGCTAATAGAAAAAAAAAATTCACTCAAATTGAAGGATATCAGTCTTAGTTGCACCAAATGGAGAAATGACTTGAACAACTTATGTTGGCCATTATTCGTGAAATACAAATGGATAGACCACAATCATCTAATAGTTCACAAGGAGATTAAAAATTTGATATTTGATAAAGAGACTATTTTTCTTGAATATTAAGAATGTCCTTTTAGGTCACTATTAGGAATGTTTCGTTGAAGTATTTGGTCAAGCTTATAGTTGTAGAACATATTTTCTTGTTTGTGTTTTCAATTTTGTATTTATGTTTTCCCTTTTTAATTAGAAAATTTATGGTTTTGCATATATGTTTGTATGCATTACAAAATTTTAGGTATATTTAAAATAGGTAAACAAGGATCACAAATATGTTGCAAATTTGTTTCAATTTTAAAACAAATTAGTAATGAATATTTGTTATAGATCCATTTTAGATCTATATAATAAGAGGTTGTCACAAATCCATTTCAAATTTATGATTAACTAACAAAATATATGTTTCTAATTTTAAATTTTATTTCAAAATAAAAAATGAACAATTGCAATGGATTAGTAACAAATATTCCTTGTAGAGCTATATAAGAATGTCATGAAGTGTAAGACCCCAATTCTCAGTCCTTCGTTTCTGCCATGTCTGTCACGCATGGAAAGACATGCCATTAAATGCCAGCACACATGTCATCTATCGAGAATTAGGATGTTAATTTTTTCACATTCAATTCTCATTAAATATCTTCTGCACATGCCAGATCTCATACAAATAATTCATCAATCTTTTGGACATAACAAGAGCAGATCTCATAAAATAGAAAAGAATAACTCTAATAAATGGATTAACAATCTGAAACATCCAAACGTATTGAAGGTCAAAATAATAATCCCAGGTAATTATTCAAAACATGGCTCAAGTGGTCATATTCTAACCCAAAATAAAAGTTTCAACAAATAAAATAATCTAATGGGCCATGTGCCCGATCTAATCTTAGTATACAATTAAATATCAAAGAATAATCTTAACCATAAGATCTACGGTTGTCTATGTCCTCAAATCAACACTCACCAAAGGAGCTATTTCTATGATCTCTTGAATGGAAAATGTGGGGTGAGCTCAAGAGCCCAACGGATCATATACAATATATCAATAGCATTATTTAAATCAAATACTGAACATGCAAACACTTATCATTCATTAGGCGTTTCAAACATTTAGTTATCAACAGTCATTAATTAGATCGAAGGGTCTAACCTTGGTGTTTTCTCATCATCATTATGTCAGAAAAGACGAGAAAAATGCACTATATGCCAGGTTCTAATGGGATAGGGACACACCCATCACCTAACTCGAGAACTAGGCTCACACCCAACACTCCATCATCAAAGAACTTGGGTTACACCCATAGTTCTATCATCAAGAACTAGGAACAAACTCATCATTCCTTATCGCGAGAACACCTACAGTAATCCCCCATGGACCACTGCGATGGTACGTAGTTCAACTCCCAACTTTTCTTTGCTAGTGTATCAACAACATTTCATGACAAGCATAATTATCATTTCATCATGTATAACGTATCGTGGTACAATAACCTAATCATATAACTCATATAGCAACAATTATCACATGTTATAAAGCATTGTAAACACCGAACATGGGCATATAACTCATGTTATTCTAGCATTCATGCATTTGTGTAATTCACAAATCACATAAATAATATCCTAGCATGCTTTTAGGCATTCAAGCAATATAAACACACCACATGTTCCGTATTAAAACTCAAATAATACTAGGGAGAAAGGTAATCATTTCTACCTATTGCTATGCTTTACTTATTATAATCCTCATTCCGATGATTCTAATCCTCAACCTATAATGGTTTCATATCATAAATCAGTACTCTCTAACCATGCTTCAATGTTCACTTAGTCTAGGTAGTAACTGGTGTGCATCTAGGTAATATCTGATGTGTAATATCATGTTCTTCTTCTATGTATTGTAGTCGAGAAGGGTACTATCATAGTTACTTCGAACTGTGCATGAAACTCGAAAAGCAGGGTCTGGGACGCATTACCAAGGTCATCGGAATCGAGGACACATGTTATTGTGGTAACCAATGCATATACAATTTTTTTCAACATGTCACCGTGGTAACCTAAGGGGTTCATGATCTTTGTGTGTGCTATCGCAGTAACTACAGGATTTCAAGAAAATGTAATGCTTCTGCGTGCATCATCCCTTTCGTGGTTTTCCCATGTGTTTAGCACTCTAGTACACACATACTTTACTTAAAACACACATCAAACTAAAAGAAATCCTTATACCTCAACATTCCACACTTTTCCCCTTTCGTTTCTTGCCAAAAAGGGGCTCCAAACACTCCCAACAATTTGTGTTTCACAAGCAATGAGATATATTTAAGAAAATGTCCAACCATGATAGAAAATTGTGATTCAAGCTAGAGTTTTGTGATTTACCTTTGCACAAACTATTTCAATCATGCCTCAACTTAGATCAACCCTTGATGATGTTGTTCTTCGCGAATCTAAGCTTGAGAAACAAGTAGAGAAGGGTTTGAATATGTTAAGAATAACTTAGGATGCCTTTGGGGAGAAGAAGGGTCAGTCTATGGTGGTTAGGAAAGTTTCTGAGCGATTTTACATGAAAATTAGGGTTTCTGTGCGCAAATCACACATATTTATAATTTTTACATATTACTGCGGTAGTCGCATGATTAACATATCCAAATTAAGATTTTTCAGCGCATTACTGCAGTAAACTACCGAGGTAACCAGAAAACATCAATTTTCTATTTTGTATAGCATTACTATGGTAACCAGTGAAGTTATCATTTTTTCATCTTCTCCATGCCATTTCTTGTGTTTTTTGAATTTATATTATTTTTATATTTATTCTAGATTTGTTTGAACTTATTCTACATAATTTTTTTTGAGTATTCTTATTATTTATTTATTTTTTTGACTATTCACTAGTGACGTGGAGGCTATAGACTTTTGGGATATTACATGAAGCTTGGTAAAAATTTGTTTCAGATTAAAGATTTAGAAATGAATTATCTTTTTCTATTTTGAAACAAAAATTGTTGTTACAATTTTTTTCAACAGAAATGTTTGCTGCAAACTTAGAAACGGAGAACCAACGTATTGCAAAATTAGCAATGGATAATCAATGTCTATACTTATAAACGAATATTTCATTTCTAATTTTGCAACAAAACTTTTCCTCGTAGAAAATTGCAACAGCTTATTCGTTGAAAATTCTGCAATGGATAATTAATTTGCAACGAGGTATTTTGCAATAGAAATGTTTCATTTCTAATCCATTTCAATATTGAATTTGCAACAGATTTTTTAAAAATAGTAACAAATGTTTTCATTTAGATTGGCTAGATTCTTGTAGTGTTATGATTGTTGCTCCACATTTTGATAATTTTTTTTTTTCATTTTCATACAGATGTTTGTTGTATTAGTATGTTCCATTATATTCCAAGTAACCACCCATTTATTTGATATAAAGGAGAATGTATAGATATATATTGGGTTGATAAAGACATGTTCTTTCACCCAAACTTAGATAATATAGTTCAGCTATTGGTACAAGAGGTTTATTGATATTGTTCATATATATCAATTAAGGAGGGTTGCATAATATTTCACAACTACATACAACACCCAAATTCCATATTAACCCAACTTCCCTTATTGGGTCGTGAGATTTTAAAAGATGAAAAACAATTAGTTCTTGTAGGGTTCATGAAAGTTTTCTCTTCCTCAAGAAACGCAAACATTTACGGTAAGTTCAATGAGGTTAAGAGGGAGAAAACTAGGCCTTAATCCGTTATTAATTTTTTTTTATACACAAGGGTCAAGGTATATTTCTTTTTCAATAATTATTTTATATTAGAATAGCTCATTATCTTTTAGATGTCTTGACAATTGCAAAGTTGTTTGAAAGTTAGCCATAGTTAGTTAGTTAGTTACAAAATATGTGCAATGATTATTTGTATAGCATTGTTTATCTATTGTATCACAGATTGTTTATGTACCATTGTTTCTTGCTATATATGAAATTCCATAGTTTTGCCTATTCTCAAGTGACACTAGCTAATTAGAAAGTTTTGTTACTGAATCAAAACCTTGTCCATTTATTAGACTTGTTACAAATGAGGTTGAACATCAAGTTGATTTAGTCAATCTAGGGTATGAAGAATGGTTGAGTTAGGATCAACTTCTTCCATGAATGATTTATGACCCATTGATGACTAAAATGAAGGGTTATGATGGATTAATGGAAGATTCTAAGGAAATCTTGAGAACCAATAAAAAATGGCCACATGGGCAATCAAAAGTAATCATGGGGGAGCTATTTTAACACATGGAAAAAGAGGGGCTACAGTTTGAAGTAGATAGAGATTTTAGTGAAGTAAAATTTTAATGAGATGAGGATGGGAAGGATTTATCATTATCTCAGATTTGGTCGACAACCTCTAAATCAATTCTACTTTCTTCCTTATAAATGTCATTCGAGCTCTCCTTTCTCAACAACTCTATCACTATTTTTCTTCCCCATCAACCAACATACCATTCAACCTCATATGGTAATGTCATCTTCTTAAATTGTTGGAGCATCATCTTTCATGTTATTTTTATTCTCCTCCTTGAAAATCAGAAAAGAGAAATTGATTGAGGCTGCCTAAACAATATTTATTTTTCTCTCTTTTATTCCAAAAACCCACATTTTTGGAATATATATTTGTGTTTTTCACCCCTCAATCGTCTGATTCCTCAAGGTGACTTCGGAGCAAGAGGGAGCTTGTGAGAATATTTCATAAGGTACAAAAATCTCATTCCTTTTTATTATTATTATTATTATTAGAATTAATAATGTGTATAGAATATTAAGAAATAAAATAAATCAAGTGAAAAATGTGGTTTCATGGGTGTACATATATCTCAAGGAAAAGTTTCAAATATGCATTACTTTGTTAAAAATATTATTTAAGATAGAAAATCAATTTTAGAATTTCATGTAATCAGGTTACAAAGTTTTATAACATGAATTACTTATATAATATGTGTATGATTATTTGTGTAATACATGTATATACAAAGCTACATTTGTGTATTTGTATATGTAATAGTGCAGTTGGCATGATCATCTACAAGCTGAAACTAATCAAATATATGTGTATATATATAAATTAGTAGATTATATGTACAACGACAGAATATACATAAACTGTTAATAGCATATTACATACATAAATTGTTGATAGCAGATTATATGTATGTAGCGATTATATGTTAATAGCAGATTATAAGTATATATGATCATGGATTGATTGATGTATATAGGTAATGTAATATAACGATTAACATGAGATAACAAGTGACATATTTTATATAATGATTTATAATACATATGATGATACACAGAAACTGAAACTTACATAATAGATTATGATATATATATATATATATATAACTGATTTTATATATACATGGGCATAATATATATTTATAACAGATTATATATATAATGGGTTCATAATCTAATGATATATTTATAAATTTATATACAAACCTATTGATATATTTATATATAAATATGCATATTTTTATTTACGTACATGTGTATACTATTTCTTGATATGTCTACACTTATTATTTATGTATATACGTGTATATAGATATATATTAATTACATTAAAATATAAATAGTGACTAGAATTTAGTATATTAAATGTAGAATGGTAAGCTAAAATAACATTGATTTTATATATATATATATATAATTAGATAAATAGTATAAAATTTGGGGATAAATAGTATAAAATTTGTGGTATATTAGAATTATGAGTTGATTATAATTCAAAAAAAAAAATATTGTAGGTCGAGATCTCAAGACATTAGGACTATAGTACACGAACAAAATGAAGATTCGCGTTGAAAAGGTGGAAATGACTATTACGCTCTTTCGTATTATTTTAGTTTTAAATATAAAATATGATTATATGTTTATTTGATTGAATACCTAGGAGTATGCTAGAACACGATTATGTAATAACTATTATTGACTAATTTCATGCATGTATGATATGATATATGAATAACATGTGTTATAATTATGCACATATTGAACTCATGTCTTCACAATATTTTTTTCTTTTAGTTATGTGTGGAAAGTATGAGACATTGAGCATGCTTGAAATGTCGGGACCCCTTCCCTAGGATGAAGGGTGAACCGACCGGCACAGTGTCCCAACAAACCCGCTCGCAAGCCGAGCTTGCCGATACACTGTTAAGCCTCAATCATACTACCAACATCACACACTATCAGAGTAATCATAAGTAATGCAGCAGAATTTAACATGTGAACACCAAAGAGAACTTCATATTTCCAAAACAGGTCATTACACATGTGTAGCAACGGGAGAGACTATTCATTATATATAGACCATCCTCACCCCTATACATGGTTCTACCTCTCAAAATATAATAGCAGAAGGGAAAACACAAGAAGTCCTACCCAAAAGAGTAAGAGAGGGCAGTCCTACGCAATGACCACTCCCTTGCCCTTATCCGCGGCTGAAGAACCTGAAATGTTAGAGTAGTGAGCCTAATTGTCCACGGCGGCTCAGTGAGTAATGCAGTCTAATTCAAACTTAAAACAAGTATTCCACAGTTAAAACATGTGCCATGGATGCATGAACAATAGTACTATGCAAGTGAATGCAACAGTAAACACAATTTAAATTCATAATGCAGTCGTGCACCTTTGTTAAAAACAGTTAAATAATGAAAACATTCGCCGAGGCTCGCAAGCTCTTGGAGGCAATTAAAAACACTCGAGCGGGAGAAACCCGACGATTAGGTGTAGAGGTGACGACCCAAATCTGGGCCCACAGAACCCCCCTTAGGACACTCTGTGCTAGGTGGTCACTCGATGCTCTATGGGAGCCGAATCAATACACGAGCGAGTTGTAGACCGTTAGGCATATCGTGACGACCCGATTAGGACTTATTGCCGTTGCCATCATCTTAGGTCCACAGAACCCCTCAATAGGCACTCTGTGCTAGGTGGTCACTATCAGGTTCACAACTCGCCCTATTTGCTCTACCGCATCCAATACCCTAACCCGTTCCCTGACCTCGACATTCGATGCACTTTTCATTTAAAACTCATTCAAAGGATGCAAGTTCATCACAATATGTAATACCATTTTCACAATGCGCAAAATAACAAGCTCTAAGAAATGAGTTAGAAAACACTACTCACAGGGATGCTTCGCTACCGGCGCTCCTCTCGTGACCGGTCGCGTCCCGTTAGCACTGGGTCCTGCGAAATCGACGCAACTTCTTAACATTAATATGGGACTTGGCTCACTCTAATTCTATGTCATTGGTTAATCAATCATTTGGCCTAGTCAAGACTAGTTCATATACGTTCGTTCACTTTACCTTAGTTACTACGTCCATTTGATTGACCTCGGTCAATCTTGGTCAACCCTAGTCAACCTATCATTTATTGACCCAGCTGGTCAACGGAGTCATAAAGGGTCAATTCTAGTCATCATGGGGTCAATTGGGCCAAAAAGGGTCAATCTTCCCAATTTTCATTACTTAGGCACAAACCTTAGCCTATGACCCTATCTGCGCAACTATTTTTCTGATTTTTCTGCAGGC
>JAJIYU010006209.1:0-20969 GCA_030144865.1 Tinospora cordifolia | reverse complement strand
CTTCCTCAATTCAACTCATCGTCAATTCTTCCTTCGTAAGCTAACCAGAGACCGCCCATTAATTAAAATTTTTTTATTAATTTATTTATTTTATGTCCACTCACGATGTGGTGCGACCGTAAAATTTTAGGGTGTTACATGTTGCAGAAGAATAGGGGTGTGAATCTTTAGATTTTGGTTCGTCAATTCTTCCTTCGTAAGCTAACCAGACCCATTAATTAAAATTTTTTCTTTTAATTTATTTATTTTATGTCCACTCACGACGTGGTGTGATCGTAAAATTTCGGAGTGTTACATGTTGCATGAACAAGGGAAGAACAGGGGTGTGAATCTTTGGATTTTGGTTGGAACTTATGGCTGATGAGTGATGATTGGATCATTTAACGATGGAAAGAAGAAACGACAGCGGGATTTTTGCTTTACTTTCTAGTCAATTTCTGATTTTTGATAGTGTTGAAACAGAGGAAGAAGATGCCATCACGAACTGGTTTTCCTTTATGCTGACCGTAGCATCTATTTGATGAACCAGAAGAGAAAAGGAGGAGTATGTGCAATGGGTTCATGATCGGAACGAAGAAGCATGAGCTGAACGTGATTAAAGTAGAAATTGGTTGAATGCATTGCTATTAATTGGTCTTGATTTGTGACAAAAGTTATTTAGATGGTTTGGGTGTATGCTGACCATGATTGGAGCTTAATGAATTGTTGAGCTTGCCTTCGTTCAGATGAGAGGTCGTCGTGGTGTTGTTCGCACGAAAGGGACAATACGAGGTAAAAATTTTAAAATTTTAAATCCTAGAAAGTATGAAATTTATTTTAGTCGATTATAGATGAAAATGAAACATAATAAAATTTCTTATTTAAATAGAGATTAATTAAATCAATTTAAAATATTAGTTTAGAATAGTAATTTAATAATTCAAATTAAACAAATGTAATATTAAAGTATTTATTAATTCTTGAACATGAAGATTAATTGGGTTGAAAAAATTTTAATTAATTAACCCTATAAATTAGGATTGAAAAAGTTTTCTAACACAGTAACAGTTTTATTTAACATTAAAAGTTTAAAATCTTTCATGAGAAAGAATTAAAATTTTAGGCTCTAAACAAAACACATAACGTCTAAAAGTCTTATTTTGTTCATAATTAAATTGTTCACGATGTTAATAAATTATTTAAATTACAACGATTAAGTTATTAGAACTCTAATTATATGAGAAAAGCTTGTAAGTAAATTATTAAAGTTAAAATTTTAAATTAAGAAAATTTAGAAGACTTAGAAACTATTTTAATTAGAATATATATAAAATTTTAGAATAACCCTAAATTAGTTGGAAGTAATGTTTGAACTCCATAATTATCTTAGAAATTATTTAAGCTTAAGAGTAATTCTACCAAGTGTTAAATTTCAGATTTATATATTTTAGTCTATCGAAGATCTCGAAGGAAAGCAATGAGCCCTGAAGATCAGCGAAATCAGGTGGGCGTGACTTCCTTGCTCATATGTATTATATGGATTTAAGATTCAAAACATTTGTTTGAATAGTTCTAGGTTATTGAAATTATATAAGGAAAGTGAATGAAATTGTTTGGCTTATCAGAATGATGTGTGATGTATGATGAATTACTTAATCCATGCGTAATTAATTCATGACATGATCTTGCATTTAGATTTACTCAATTGTGGCATGCATGACTAGGAAAATATACATCTAAATCCTATTGTTTATTCATGCACTTTATTATGTTAACTTGAAAGCGTAGTTTTTATTACATTCTCTAGTATATTGTGTGATGCTTGATGTAATTGAAACTATTTTTAAAACTAAAATAAGACAATTGTGAGCCTGAAGCGAATTGAGGTGACGTCTCCTATACGTTGCTGCTTGAGATTGTCGAGCTACAAGGCGGATCGTAGGTATTTTCACCTAGAGCTGACGGTCATAGCACGAAGTCTTTAGGAGACGGTGCGAACTACAGTAAGTACACTCCCTTGGATTGTGACTCTGACAGGTAACTGACCTTAGGGGTTACCTAAGATTTGTGTTGATTCAGGTCATAAGGAATACCGAGAGGCATCTCAACCCTTTTCCGGTTTGAGATTTCAACTAAAACAAGTGAATGTTTAAAACGCCTAATGTTTGAAAGCGTTTGTAATATTTTGGATTGGGTTTGTATAGTGCATGTGATGTGTAGAATCGATCCACTGCGCTTTCCAGCTCACTACCACTTTATTTTTCAGGTACATCTGGATGTAAAGTATGATAATTTACGTCAGAAGACTCACAGTTGAATTGGACGCTTCATTGGGGAGGTCGTCCAGGATAGGAGACTTGGAGGTCATGTTTTATGTATTTTTACCAAACTGTTTTAATGTAATTAAGTTGATTTGAACTTTGGTTTATTTTATCTTTAAATGAACTTTCTTGTTTAACAATTTTGGTTTTAATAATAATTTTTAAAGTATTTTTGTGCATTATGTATAACTTGTATTAAGGAACCCAGTGAATGTTTTGAGAAACTATTTTAACTCTTTTACTTTGTATGAGAAATTATCCAGACATTCACTTGAGAACAAAATTTGTATGAACTTGATTTGAAGAAAAAGATTTTAACAGAAGAAGAATTTAAGTAGCATCTCGATTTTCAACGGGCGACGATCCACACGTTAGGTAAAATATGAACGGAGGTCTAGTTGAAAATTGGGGTGTTATATACTTGGCATCTGTGACACCCTAGCTCCCGGTATCTGTCTCTGTCTCTGTTGGGACAATCCGTCGTAGGGCCGTGCGTGGAGATGACGCACGCCCATTCGTTCGTTCGGCGGGTGACGTCGGGTCATCTGGTCGTTCACCGAGAGTCGGAGGCCACGTGGTTCGTTTCTGTTTCTTTTTTTTCAGTCTCATGTTTCAAACCTTTTTTTTAACATGTTGTGAAGTCAAAATTAAAATATACTATGGCCATCAAGATACTTATTCCTTTCAGTAGAAGTGAAACTCAATAAAAAAAATGAATGCAGCGGAATTCTAATCATTCATAATCCATGGTGAAATCATAATCGACCGAGTGAAATACTTTGCAGCAGAATATCGTTTCAAATTCATTTCCAAGGCATTGTATGAAAATAAACATGGCCCAATGGGCCTAAGTTCCAAAATATTTAATTTACATGTGAAACAGTCCAAGATAAAAAAGGGCACATGCCCAGTTCAATTTAAACACTAAGAAATATTATTTATAGCCAAATGGAACAATGGCAAACTAAAAAAAAACTAAAAAAAAAACTGTGACAACCTCCCAGCGAGGTCACTACCCAAAAAGACAGCCCGTGTACTGACCTATTTCTGCGGTGTCAATGATCACCTGTAATAGAAAATATGGGGTGAGCTCAAGAGCCCAGTGAATCATTCCTATACATCACTAGCATTATACAAACTAGAATACAAAACATGCAATTGCTTTCATTACATTAGACGTTTCACACAATTTCTTATATTGTCATCATCTAAGACCGAAAGAGTCCATGACCCTCGGTATCCCCTGTGTGGTCCGGGAGCGAATCCGGGGGTAACGTCCGAGGGCAAGTTACCTTCGGGACCACAATCTAAGGATGAAAGTCTGCAGTAACTCTCCGTCTGAAGACACTATCAGCTGTCGCAGTCAGCTCGGGTAGGGACAGCCACGATGACACCCTTTGGTCGGTCACTGTGCCAGTACGTGGATTTATTAATCTTAATTTAATCTTTTTTAGTCATACATGTCATTCCAAGTCATACGTGATCATCAATGAAAGATTCGAAGTAAAACAAAATTGATGCATTCAACCATTTATGAAGATCAACACATAAAAATATCATTCTAGCATTTTATGGCACAAGCAACCATGCATCAAGGACATACACCAAGTCAAGTTCAAACAAGGTCAATCAAGCAAGTCCTAGCATGCTTCTAAACATATCTTAAGCTAACAAACATCATGTTAAGCATTCGAAATTTGAATAAGGTTAGGGAGTAAGAAAATCACACCCACATTAGTACTCTTTAACCTTGCGCCTTTTTCTTAGCCGTGCGTGCCTTAGATTATCAATCTATAGGGTTTTTAAACAATGAGAACACATGAGTTTAAGGCATTCATGGTACAATCAAAACCCTAAGGTTTGTGTTCTTGGCGCATGTGTTTCAAATGCATCCAAAATCAGTACAAATAAAGGAAATTCCGGTGCATGTCGCATTCGCATTGCCGCGGTTACCGGGGTCTGCGACATGAGCTTAGCCCCTCAATGCTTGGTCATTAAGTTTAAAACACACATTAACTCAAGGAAAAATGTTTTACACTTGAGGAAAGAGATTTAAAGAGCTAAGAAAATAAGATCTCAAGAAGGTTTCGAGATTTACCTTAGCACAAAACCCTTTCCAAGCTTGCCTCAACCCGAATCCACCCTTATTGATGTTGCTCTTGGCGAATCTGAGCTTGAAAATGGTAGAAAATGGTTTGAAGGAGCTCAAACCACCCTAAGAACCCAATAGAACACTTAAGAAATGAAGTAAACAAGCTAGGTGAGAGCTAGAGAGAAAAATTAGTGGTTTGCGGCGAAAAAAATCTAGATCTAGGGTTTTATGCGCATGTTCGTTTATATAGAAATCGACAAATTACCGCGGTCACTGTTGCATGACCGCGGTCGCTGTGCAATTATCGCGGTCACTAAGAAATTACCGCGGTGGACAGACTGGTGTGTGTTGTTCATTTTTGGGTTTTTTTACGCGATTACCGCAGTCTCTCAGACACGGACCGATGTCACCAGAATGTGCTTCCCTGTTCATTTCTGGTTTTTCCCTCAATGACTGCGGTCACTAAAGGACCGACCACGGTCGCCGGTGTGATGTATTTTGCTCCATTTTCTGGGTTTCTCCTGCAATGACTGTGGTCACCAAAATGAAATTTTTGGTGTTTAGTGTCTTTCTTCGCCATTTCTCGTGCTTCCCGGATGGGTATCACTCTTACACTTATTTAGACTTATAATACATGGTTTTCGGGTATTTTGGCTGTTTGGATTCTTTTATTAAGCTTGTTACTCCACTTTATCCGTTCCTAATGACGTGGAAATCTCATAAACTTTCAGGGTACTACAATATCAGAGCTCAGGGTTAGACTTGAGTTCACTGAATTGTAGATTTTACTGAATTTGATTTTTACTAAAAATGAAATTTCACCAGATTTGATTTCACTGAAAAATGAAATTTTCTGAATATGATTTTGAAAAGGGTAGTATGGGTAGAAATCTAGGTAAGAGTAAAGTGATGCTAGAGAACCTGAGTCACTGATTACAGGTGTGACTTGAATACTAAGGGGTGTTCTCGATAGTTGATCTCTTCTTGGGAAGGATACCCCTGAAGGTTAATGACCCTTCTTGGAAGAAGTGCCCTTGATGGTTTACCTTTGTAGTGGTCCTCGTATGGTTGGTGCCTTCTTTGGAAAGAGTGCCCCGATGGGTTGGCCCTATAGAGTTGTTCTTGAGTGTTGGTGCCATTCTTAGAAGGTGCACTATCCCTGATGGTTTGATCCCAACTTCAGGAAGATGTCCTTGAAGGTTGATCCCTACTCGAGAACAAGTCTGATTCGGGAACTATGGCATCACAAGAATTGCAATGGAGTTGAACACCACGACCATAGGTTTAGGTAGAGACTGAGTGTGGTCTCAAAGGCATAGTGGATCATAAATAAATTAAAAGACTTTAGGGCATAGGTTAGAGACTGATAACGTGTTTGAACGCACACTTGTTTGGTCAGGACCTGAGTTTGGGAAGAGCCCATATCTCTGGTCTCTATGTAGGATGGGGTACATAGGGATTTGGGGGTACAGAAGAATCTTGAATTTGAAGAATGATGAACCATGTTTGGTGAGTGATCGATTTCCTTGGCTAAACTTGTACGCACTATATTGTACTGGGAAGGGTGGTACAGTATGGTGGGACTTGCGTCAGCCTTAGAACACGTCTGTGGGTGCACCGTCACGCTATTTTTAACTAAGAGCTCAGTTAAAAATGGTGGGATAGTTGCAGTAATGAATATCGAGACACTTGCGCCATTGTTTGGGTGTAATGCAATTCTGGGTGGAAGTCTGTGTGAAAGGGCGAGTGTGGGATGGGCCACACAGACCTGAAAGCACAGATGGAAGCTTTGGGGTTGCATTAGGCCAGCGTGTGTTGCTTGTTTGATTCCAGTATTGCTTGATCCACGATGACCTATACAGTGTCTTCCCCTCTTAGACTTCTCGGCAGGCCACTGACGAAATCCATCGCAATACTGTCCCACTTCGATTCCAGTATTGGAAGTAGCTGTAACAATCCTGATGGCTTCTTGTGTTCGACCTTCACTTGCTAACAAGTTAGACGCCGAGAGACGTATCTAGCAATATCTCGCTTCATCCCTCTCCATTAGAAGGTTTTCTTCAAATTCTGATACATCTTATCCCCACCTGGATGCATAGTGTATCTGGTGTGGTGTGCCTCGTCCAATAGGGTTCCTTTCGCTTGTCTAGAGCTGGAAACACAAAGTTTATCCCCCAATCTCAATGCACCATCTGAATCAAGCCGAAAGTTAGATGCTTGCTCTGTTTGACACCCTCAATTAGATCTGAGATCCATTTATCGGTGTTCTGCTCCTCCTTGATCTGGCGTAAAATATCTGGCTGGCAAGTCACCGCATACAAATAGGCCTGTCTTTCATCTGTATCTATACTGAGATCATACTGACTAATCAGCTGATACATCTGTCTAATCTCCTCATCCTTATGGCTAGATTTTCTGCTAAGCGCATCAGCTACCACATTCACCTTGCCTGGATGATAGTGCAGCTGAAAGTCATAATCATTTAGGAACTCTAGCCATCTCCTCTGGTGAAGATTCAGTTCTTTCTGAGTATAGATGTACTTGAGGCTCTTATGGTCTGAATATAAATCAAAGTTCTCACCATAAAGATAATGCCTCCAAATCTTAAGTGCAAACACGATCGCTGCAAGCTTCAGATCGTGTGTGGGGTAATTCTGCTCATGTGGCTTCAGCTGTCGTGAAGCATAAGCCACTACTTGTCCTTCCTGCATTAGGACTACATCCAATCCGCTGAGTGATGCATCTGTGCACAGCATGTACTTTACACCATGGGTAGGTGTAATCAAAACTGGTGCCGAAGTTAACCATTTCTTCAATTCTTTAAATGACTCCTCACACTTGTCATTCCAAATGAACTTTTTTCCTTTCCTGGTCAACTTCGTCATTGGACCCACTAACTTAGAGAAATCTTTAATAAACCTGCGGTAGTACCCAGCTAACCCAAGAAAACTCCTGATCTTTGTGACTGTGGTGGGTTGCTTCCAGTTAGATACTGCCTGCACTTTCTCTGGGTCCACTGCTATCCCCTCAACTGAGACTATATGGCCAAGAATTCGGATAAAATACTCAAAATAATCATACTACATATGTACTACAAGCAATCACCCAACAAACAAGCAAACAATGCACACTGGCATAATGGAACCAAGATTCCATTACGACTAATATAATTTCGCCAAATCTTGTTCTCTAAGGATGACACAAGACCCACCATACGCGACCATCCCATACCAGTAGAATATAGTGCGTACAAGTTCTTCCAAAGAGTCTGTTCATTGCCCATTATAATTTCGCAAGTGTCTCGCTCCCTAAGGCTGACACAAGACCCACCGTACGCGACTGTCGCATACCTAGTAGAATATAGTGCATACAAGTTCTACCGAAAGAATCGACCACTCACCATACTTGATCGTCAGTCTCCAAGTTCAGTTTTCCTCTATACCTCATCATCTCTGAGCATACACACTGAGATTCTTCACCATAGTATTGCAGAGAGATCTGCGATACAAGATCCTCCTAAACTGTGTCATGACCAATCAAGTGTGCGTTTTCACATTATCAATTTCTATTCAACGCCCTAAAGCTTTTACTGTATGATCCACTGTGCCTTCTGGCACACCCGGTCTTTACCTAGACCTAATGTTTCAACCCTAAATACATTTTTTTCTATGTGATACCATCGATCCCAAGTCTCGGACAATTCCGATATAGCGCATCACTAGTAGGGAGCAAAGCTTCCACCTACCGGGCTACTATTTGTACTCTTGTCCACCTGCGATTGGTAACTCAAGCACGTTGATATCACCTAATTCTTTTCTAGATTTCTAGCCACCTAGTCATCTAGTCACTAATAGATGACCTCTTACTCATTTTACTTTTGAAAAAAAAAATTCAAATCTAGTACAAATTCATTTCCAGTGAAAACAAAATCTAGTGACCATTTCTAGTGAAAAAACAAGTCCGGAATATTCCATCAGATTGTACTCTTTTCCAGCGAGCTATTAATTGAGCTCTGATACCACTCTGTGACCCCCCGAGCCCCCAGACTGGAACCCAAGTCCTCCTGCACGCGTCACATCGGGCCCAGTGCATAGTTAAACGCTCCTTTCGGATTAAAAGCTGTGCGTGCGAGACTTTTCACATTTTCGTGGGTCTAATCCGTCGGGAACCAGGTTTGTCAACCTCTTTTCCACTCACTAAAACCATTTTCAATTTTATAAAATGAGAAAACATATCAATCTTGATAAACATCCTACTATGTCTATCGACGAATATCATAACTCAGAAAAATAATTTCAAACACTTCACCAGATTTTTCACAGTAAATATTTATCATAAAAAAAAAATTTTTGCAGCGGAAATCATTAAAATCACCAACCCATATAACAATGTTCAAGTAAGACAAAACATATAAATATCATTAGCCTCTGAAGGCAACATCGCAAAATACATCTCAAAACTATAATCAAAAGTAGGCTTACAGAGCCAAAGTCTTGACATCATTTTAAAAATGTACGACAGTCCCAAAAGAAATATTTGGTCACACAGCCTGTTCAAAATATATACATGATCTGTGAAAATGGAGACAAAAACAAGAATATAAGTTCAACAGCGACCTCCCAGCGAGATCACCTAACAATCTCTGAATCAACGGGCCAACTAGTGTACTCCACCTCGTCGAGTACCTGTAAAAGAAAATGGGGTGAGCTCGAAAGCCCAGTGGATCATCTCTACACATCACGAGCATTATATAAACCAAAAATCCAAAACATGCACACACTTTTATTACATTAATCATTTCAAACCATCATTTGTTTTGTCGTACTCTAAGACCGAAAGAGCTATACTCCTGGTGTCCCTCGGTGACACGAAATCGATCCTAGCCGGTACCGTCTCGAGCCACGATATCGTTCACAACTTGTCACGTCATCCAAGAATAGGTGCAATGATGTACAGCCAATGCTCACCTGTCCGAGGAACTCTCAGCCCTCGCAGGAGGCTTCGTTAAGAACACCAACGATGGGATCTGGAAGATGTCGTGCGGCAAATATGGCCACGTCCAAGAGTCGTCAACAGATACCGCCATCGCCCCGGTACGTTAAATTATTAAATCTTAATTTAATCTTCTTTAGTTTCAATAGATTTCATTCCATACCCAATCATTAATCAAGGTATCTAAATCATGTAGCAAATGATATAAATAACCAGACATTATGCCGCATATTAAAGCAAATACTGAAAGCATATAACTAGATGTTATGCTCAATCATCAATCAAGGCGTCCAAGAATTATACACACCCTAGCATGCATCTAACATCCTAGGCTACACAAACATCATGCCTTGAACTTCAAGCCTACATAATACTAGTGAGCAAGAGAATCCTGCCCACCTGATAACAAAGAACGACCCTTGCGCCTACTCGCAAGGATCACGCTCAAAGTCTACAGTCTGAAATGATTAAACCTCGTCATTCAGTCCAAATCACCAAAAATTCCCCTTCAACAATAGTACAGAAAATCCAAATTTCTATTTTTCCACACAAAAATTCAAAATTATAGTCAACGCGTTCTAAATTAAGAATAGAACACATTCAAAACTGACTCCAACGTCAAAAGAGGAATAGATTAGGCTTTATTACCTATAAAGGGATTTGCACTTTTAGAAACCCTCCAGATAGGTGAATTTTCTCTGGATCCGTCTAAAACTGCAATTGAACTGTTAAAACATCTAGAATTTAGTTCTAAATCAATAAACTATAAGTTTAGAAGGAAGATCTGAGCTTATAGGGTTCCGGATCATTTTATACATCAAAACCCTCAAAACCCTAATTATTGATATGGAATCTGAATGAATCGATAGAGCTGAAACTTAAATGATTAAGAGGGTCAGATTCCTACCTTAAACCTTTAGCTCCTCTTTGAATCAACTCTAGATCGTCTCTCTGAAGCTCTGAATCGATTTTGGAAGTTCTGTGCATGAAATGACGAATCAAGGGCTTGAATCTGTTTAAATCTCGCGCAATGACTGTGGTCAGCACTTTGTGAACCGCGATCACCCCTGTGACCTAGGTTTTTTTCCCGAGATTTTTCACTGAGGACCGTGGTCTGCCTTTAGTGACCACGGTCACCAGTGTGAAATCCTATTTTTTCAGCATTTTTCCCATTATCTAACACCCTGGTTTATTTTATTTTCCATACCATACTATATAACAATCATTTAAAACATGTTTTCACACATTTTTGCATTTATCTCATAATTTTTAAAAATCTATTTTCGATTTATATGCATTTGAAAATTTTTGGGCATTACATGCTAGGCGGGCCTGGGCCCGATCCACACGGGTCGAAAGGCCCGTGTGCTCGGGCCTAAGTTGATGCACCCGGCCTACGCGATTGGGCAGCATAATTTTTTTTCTTATTTTTTTCCTTTCCATTTTCTTTCAAAAAGAATTATATAAATTCGAAAAGAAATCTGATTTTTCTTCCACAAATTTTTTAATCATTCTAACATTACATTTCTCCATCTATTGATATTTTCACTCTCCAAAATTTATATTTCTCAATTAATATGTTTTCTTCAATTTAAATGGTTAAATAATTGAAAAAACTTTGAGGAAATTCATGTATCTTTGTTAAAACTCAAGAAAATATATAGAAATACATTTGTCGAATCCGTCAATCCGATGTCTAAAATATGGGTTATCACACAATTTGAATTGGGTAAGAGGGTTAACTGATGCACTAACTTACTGCCTATCACATAGGAAACGAAATTTTACAATCCCTGTTACCACACTCAGAAACCATGGCAAATGATGTCTAAAAATCAAAATCTAAAATTCTGGTGAATTTTTAGGAGGTTTACATGAAATTTGAAAAGTTTCACGCAAATCCAACATACAGATTGATCGTAGAAAAATCGACAAATTTACTGCTCAAAGAGAAGAAAAAGCTTAAATTTGGGCTAAGTGTTGGAATTTGGGATTTTGGCCTAATTGGCCCAATTCTGGCCCAATTTGACCAAAGTTGACCAAAATTGATCATGTTAACCCATTTCGACTAAGTTTGACCACTTGACCAAGTTTGATCGAATCGAATTTGAGTCAATCGAGACCAATTAGGGACAGTTGAACAAAGGATTAAGTCACATTCTAAAAAGAATTGAATTGGGTTTAAACAATATATAATCGAGCGTAAATTGCGAGACTAGGTCTGTTGTCGATGAGACATGGATGCACTAGACTCGAGGTGAGTAGTTTGATCTAAGTGTTTTCCATAACTTGTGTTCCTTGCATAAAACTTGTGTGAAATGCATGGTTTAAATGGTTTCATGAGATTAAGATACATCTAATTGATTTTGAAATGTGTAGATGTACACAGGTAATGAGACCAAAGGCTCGAGGGCCGAGCATTGGGTCTTGGGTACACGATGTGATTAAGATTAGACTCGAGGGCCGAGCGTTGGGGTTAGGGCATATGATCAGTGCACCCATCCTCAGACCTGCTCGAGTATGGCACTCGAGGACCGAGTGCGGGGTTAGGGTATTCGAGGAAAACTCCTACCTTACGACCCACTCGAATGATGACCTTAGGGTTGGATTTGATAATTTGAACCCTTGTCTTGATATAGTTTTGAGCAGCATGTATTTGAGATGTTTTTCTATAATTGTTGCACTATTTATAACTGCTTTTATACTATGTCATGCATTCACACTGCATCATTTTACTATTATGCATACATGTATTATTTTGGAAATGTTGGTTATGGATAACATTTTAATCTTTTTACTCACAGAGCCACGTTGACTTTTAGGCTCATTATTCTACTAATATTTTAGGTTCTTTGGTGGTTGCTAGAGGGAAGGGCATGGCGATTGCCTAGTTCCCTGATGACTCATTTTCCCTTCTCTGGTCTTTTATTTTGTTTGAGGTTGGTCATTCTTGTGTATGTGTATATATGGTCAAATGTATATTTTGGACAAGGCAATATTTAATACGATAATCACTCTTACTTTTGCTTTTGAATTTTTAAATTATTCTGATATCACTTGTTGTTGAGGTTGGAGAGCCTTAACAGTGGTTAGGCGCACTTGACATGAAGAATAAGTTCATCGGGCCACTGTGCCGATCAAGCTGTCCTTAAACCTAGCAAAGGGGCCTCGACAGTAATATCTTATAAAGTTGGGTTCAATAAGGAGATTTTTTGTGAAGTCATTTAAATCTTCAAATATTCTAATTGAAACAACCATTATATGTAACATCCCTATTTTCAATCGAACCTCCTATCACACGCTGCCTCACATGTGGATCGTCACCCGTTGAGAATCGGAATGCTTTTAGTAGAAATATTAATCTTAATGCTTGCGAATTTCAATAGGTACTTAGAAAATGAATATCAAAGTTTCAAAATTTTGAAAATAAAATTTTAATTAGAAATAAGGTACAAATAGAAAATACTAAAAGTTTTCTTGTTCAAACAGAAATTAATTAAATTAATTACGAAAAAATTAATTTAGAGTAATTATCTAATAATTCAAATTAAATAAATTTAAATTTAGACTATTTATTAAATATTGAACTTGAGCATTAATGGATTTAATAAAATTAAATTAATTAATCATTTAAGTTAGAATTGAAAAGGAAAATAACTTTCGAACAAATTAATAATTTTATATTAGAAGTTTAAAATTTTAATAATTTTCTCACAAGTTTCTTCATAAATTAGATTTCTAATAACTGAATCTTCGCAATTATTAATATGATAATTAATTTAGTTATAAACAAAATAAGACTTCTAAATATGACACATTTAGGTTCAAGACGTAAAATTTTATTCTTTTCTTATAAGAGATTTTAAACTCTTAAAGGTTTATTTTTCATGTTTTCAACTAATTGGAAATGTATGTAGTTTTCATTATTTAAGTATTATAACCCAAACTCTTGTACCCAAAAACAGACAAAATGTTGCCGACTTAGAAGCATAAACTCCTAGACAACTGAGACAAATCAAGAACTTATAAATTATGTACTTAGGAGTCACCCTAACACGAAAAACACGAAAGGATATAGGTGGGTAGGAAACTATAACATCTAGGTTATGATATCATGATTCTTATACTGAATCACGTCAAAGGTTGTGAACTGATAGCTCTTTTGAATATAAATTCAAATGGAAGGCTATGTTCGCAATCTTTCCACTAAAATTAGGACGTACATTTTTCCAAAATCACCAATGACAAGTGAGGACGTGATGCGTCAAGCTAGAAGGTGGTGGTCATTGTGGATTTGCTTAGCTATGTGAAAGACCTGAGGAAACTTTAGTTGATTCTCAGGGATGTTTTCAAAGGAACGACAAATGGACATCTTTTATCATTAAAAGACGATGAATCTGATGAATAGGATCAGGCCGAAGATGGAAGTATCCTATATGTAGGATCAGAGTAGCGTAGCGGAAGCGATTGTAACACCCCGAAATTTTGCGAGCACGCTATGTCGTAAGTCAATATAAAATAAGATGTTATTTTTGTAGAAATATGAGACTTCAAAATAAAATAACAAAAAATAAAAATAAAAGAAATAAAAGAAATAATAGTTTTTACAAAAATAATAATAATAATAATAATAATAATAGGGTTCTTCTCCATGGTTGGGAAAGAAAAATAAATAATAATAAGAATGATTATAATAATAAAAAATAATATAACGCTTTGTTTTTGACAAAAAATTGATAATGATATCAATCGAAAAAAAAAATCTGTTTTTGATTCACAAAAAAAAGAGGGCTTAGATTGTTGAAAAAAAAAATTATCGAAAAAAGGGGGAATAATCTGGTACAGTGAAGAACATCACGTTCTTCATGGTTAGGGCATGTAAAAGCAAAGAAATTTTGATGATTTGGGCGTTGGGCGAATGACCAGAACATGATGTGGGGATTTCATTAGATGAGAAATGAAGAACGTTGCAGCTATGGTGTAGTGTGGATCAAGGTTGTTATTGGTCCATGGAAATGAAAGAGAAGAGCAGCTGGTTTTGCAGTTGGTTTTGCAGCTGCTGTTGCGTTGAAGAAGAAGTGTAATAACCCGAATTTTTATAATGCATACACGACGAAAATAAAATTTTAAAATATAATATAATCAAGTAAATAAATAAATAATGTTTTAAATAAATGTGTAGAAACTAATGAAATTGAATTAATTATAAAATAATAATAATAATAATAATAATAATACAATAATAATAAAGCAGTTATTATTTATGACTAATGAATAATCTCATTTGATAAATATTGTGTATTATTTATGGGTAAATGAAAATCATATATATATATATATATATATATAATAACATGGCCATTAATATCATGATGGGATACGAAATGAGAATTTCATTTTATAAGTATATGGGTGATATGATTTTGAGCAAAGAAATATAATATAATATAAAGATAAATATGGTATACTTGGTTATTTGGATAAAAATAAATGTGTGTGGAAATCAATTTAAAGTAAAGAGAAGAAGACAAATGAATTAAATGATATGAAGTATTTGGTCACACACATATCATTTAGGGGTGCCTTATGTGGGGACATAAAATATGGAATGAAATGATATGGTGGTATGAAATTTAATTAGATAAGTTGACATATCTAGTTGGCTAATAAAGTTAAATGAGGGAAAGATATCATGTGATGGGAGTTAAATAACTAAGTGGGAGAACTTAAATTTGATTGGTTAGCAAATGAATACAAAGTGGTTGGTATCTAATTACAATAAAGTGGCTATTAATTAAATGATGGGATGTGAAAATAGCGGTGGAATTTGGCTAACAAAGAATGGATGGTGAGCATGCTTTAATACAAGTGAGACGGTTGGCATTCTAGCGAGAAATAGAGAAATTAAGGGGCACGTGATGGAGATGTGGTGGAACTTGAAATTGATTAGTTAAATGTTAGTCGGGCGGTGGAGCATTTTGGTTCACTTCTTTCATTCATTTCTTCTTCGTTACGTAAAGCACCAAAGAAAGAAAAAAAATTGCACAAAGGACTGAAACGAAGAAGAAAGAAAAGGGAAGAGAAGGAACGTCCAATTTTTTATTAGATTTGATTTATAGGTAAATGATTTTTTTTAATTTTAGTTACAAAAATGTTAATTAAGCTTTGTCCTACAATCTTGAGGATAATTTTTATTATAGATAGTATTTTATACCTGTACCTAATATTTAAGTATTTTTTCACAATGAGTAAAACTTAACAAAAGTTATACCAAAACACTCCTGGTAATGAGTATATTCCAAATATGTGGTTAAATTGCGTTAGTTTGTCCTATAGATTTCAAAATAAATACCCAAAGTTTTATATCCTTTGAATAGGTTTTTGATGGTGTTAAATCCCAATAAAGTTTTATTTAAAACTCATAGAAATGTAGAGAATTAAAATTTGCATCCATTGATACCAAATTCATGAATTTTGGATATCAATTGAAATTTTGGTGAATGATTGACTAATAGAATTATTTAATTAAATTTAGAAAAATTAGAAAAATTATGATTTTAAAGCTTATTTCTTTATGTAAATTCATATGTATAACATGTAATTATTATACTTATAATTATCATTGTAGATTATTTTATAAATCATCTGGAGAGTTTTCGAACCACAAATTGGAAGCGAAAAAGGTAAAATAGTGCATTTTATTTATTTTGAGCTATGATTAGTTAAAATAAAATAAATTAAATTACTGAAGATGTCAAAGAATTAAGTATAAACTTATTCCTTTTATTTTTTTAAGTTGAAAAGCATGTTTAATGGATAAATTGCATTGTTTGGAATCTTGAGAACAGGTTGAAATATTAAAAGAGCTTTGAAATAGGAAACTGAGAATTTTGGGAGCTTTAGCTGAAGGTTTGATATCTAAAACCTTATTACTCTTGGGGATAATTTTATATTATGCTATTTATTCTGGAATGGATGTGAATGTAATATGATATCGAAGTTCAGGGGGTTGTGGAGATTCGGAGAATAATATCATAATTTTTTAAATGACAGATTAAACTTTTAAAAGTGGATTAGTGTGACGAATGGACGCAAGGGAAAATCCATAAACCTCAGGTGGAAAGGATTTCCTTGCTCATTAATATTATTCGAATTTTAGATTCAAAACATGATGGTTGTTAGCTTGAGATATTTTGTATGCTATGGTTGTTAATTGTGGTGATTGGAATGATTTGAATGATAATCATAAAATTTGGTTAATCGCTTTTTGACCTGTTTTATGGAGTTCATGATTTATTCATTCTATTGTTAGTTGCGTAGCAAACTAACAGTAGAATAGGTAAAAGGTTGCATTTTAGAAGAAATAAAGTAGAATAGAAGTTAAAATTACATGAATTAGTTATAATTGTATGTATTCAGAGATTTGCATTGTTTAATGGCTTTTAAACCTTGTTTTGATGAGTTTTGCTATTCTTTTATGAGAAATGATGTCTGGGAAAGAACTTAAGTGTTTTGCAGGACTTGGATTGAAGCAGTGAGCAAAAGGAGGCGATTCAAGAAGGAAAATCATGAGAAGAACACCAGAAGACCGCGGTCCATCAACTGAAGACCGTAATAGCAAAAGACGAGCCAAAATCAGTACACAGTGTACTGGAGACCGTGGTCCATAATTTGGTGACCGTGGTCACTAGAACATCATCTGCACATAATGTTCTAGAGACCGCGGTCCTTAATACACTGACCGCGGTCACCAGAACAGGTTTTGCACAGAGACAGGCAGACCGTGGTCCATAGATTGAGCAGATTTTTTTGGGTTTTTGCACAGAAGCACTGACCGCGGTCATGGACCGCGGTCACTCACTTAAATTGCATGAATATCGTGATTTTTAGGGTTAATTGAGTGCGGGTATAAAAGGAAAAATGTGATTAACAAAAGTGAGATACCAAATTAGGAAAGAAGCGAAGGAGGCTGAAGAAACTGAGTCTTATGAAGAAGTTTAAGGAGTTTTTCATTGTCAATTTGAGTATGAATGATTTCTATTCTTTTCTTTATTTGATGAATCTTTCTTCCATGTCTAGCTAATTCATTTTACTATTTGGGTAGTAGACACCAATGTATGCACTGTGATTTTTATCATATTCAATGATTTATTTGTACTTTACTTTATTTGTTCATGCTTAATGCTTTATGCTTACTGGCCATAGGCGTGGAGAATCCAAGATCATCGAATCATCTCGGGAGAGAGGTTTTGTGAGAGGTTATAGTAGTAAAGTTCTAGATCAGGTCATTGATCGGAAGGTTGTGACTGGATCTATGAGATATAGCATAGGAATCGTTATTTGAACCCATTGGATTGTTGATTGAACACCTCGGAAGAGGGTATCGAGGAACAATATCAGTGAATGATTAGAACACCTAGGGATAGGGTCCTAATTACAAGTGCAGTAATTAAAGTGCTAGTATATCATCATCTTAAATTAAGTTACAGAGCATACAAAAGAGTTTACTACCCCAAACAGTCTTTCTACATATTGTCACCGAATCAATTCATTTTCAGTTTTACTATTTTTAAGATATTTGAGTTCAGTATACACAATTGCTTATCAAATTGAATTGAACGTCTTGATAAAACTAAAACCAACGCTAGATTGGGATTTAACTAACAAAAACAAGTACTTTTTTCCTGGGGACGATATCCGATCTCACTGGTATTACTACTACGATCCCGTACACTTGCGGGGTCGTTAGCATCTATTCATCATGTATTTGCTAATATTTGATGGATGATTTTTTATGGATAACACTAATGGTGGAAACTAAATAAGATTAAGGGTTTATTAAGAATTCTATGTACCGATGCGATAGATTGTCGCAGGCGCATTGTAACTCTCCATGCAGTGTATCATGTGCACTAGTCTGGGCACATCGTAGATATTTCCAACAGCTAGATAGCTGAGTTGTTTGTGGAAGAAGTACTCATTGGACTGTGAGCACTGGATTGTGTTGCCCTTCCATGGACAATAATCCCGTGGTATAGTGTGGATTGTATACCATAGAGTACTCACGTTTGGTATGAACAACGCTAATACCTGGAGATATCATATCATGATGGTAAGCTGGATAGCATTACTGGAGAAGTCATGATGGTACATCTGGATTGGTACTGAGAGTTACTCATTTGGATTACAGGAAATATCAAGAGAGGATTCTCTTTCAGTCTTTAGAGTACAATAGACAAATGAATGCTTAAAATGATTAATGTGTGCAAGTGTGTGCATGTTTTGATTCTTGGTTTGTATAACGTTGATGATGTGTAAGGATGATCCACTGGGCTTTCAAGCTCACTCTTATTTCATTTTTCAGGTACTCACAGGAGTGTTCACTGGCAGACTCAAGAATTGATATCAGTACCTCATAGAGAGGTTGTTACAGTCAACTCTTTTTGTTTAACTTGATGTCAATACTTCCACATGACCCATAGTGATTTTGTAACTTATGTATGTAGAACTTTTCAAAAATTTAAGCTTAACTTTTTCTTGCTTGTTTTGGGTAAATGAATTTGACAGCAATTGACTGAATGTTTTAATGATTTTACCACTGCGTTTTTATAATATTTTGAGATTTTCTTATTTTTGTAAATGAAAACTAGTGATAAGGGTTAATCCTAGAGTATTTTATGTACTATGAGGTGATTGCATTGCACATAGATCATGTTATACTTTCTCAAAAAAGTAAAATAAGAAATCAAAAGTTGACAACTCAATTTTAAGACAGGATGACTCTATGATCATGTACTAGAAAATTCGGACCTAAAACCTGGGTGTCACAAGGACCAAAGAAGAGCGAAAAGTAGGAAACAAGAAATGAGGAAGAAAAACCAGCAACATGTTGGGTTTTTGTGGCAGCATCCGAACGAACGAAGTTTGACGATGAAGAACATCCAAATCTGGAATAAAAACATGGCTGCCGGCAGTGGAACGAAGAATAGAGCAAGAAAAATTTCGTGCTCTGTTTTGGGCGAGATGTAAGAATGAAAAAGGGGGTTTTCGCGCTTGATGATTGCCGGTTTGGTGAATGGAATTTGTAAGGTGCAAATTGAAACAGAGGAAGAAGTAAGATCAAAAGAAGAGAAAGGAATTGGAATTGCAGTGTATGGGGCATGAATCATTAGCAACAGCAAGGAGGAAATTGGGGGATGAAGGTAAGAAACAAAAACCAGAAATTTCTGGGTTTTTTCTACTGTTTGATGACCGAAATGGAGCAAATTTTTTGGTTTGATTTTTCAGTTCGAGTGTGTGTTAAAAAAATAAAATTAGAATGGGCGATGCATGAATCTTGGTTTAAAATTCTGGGTTGCAATTGTTGATGTGTGGATTAAATCTTGTGGTTTTCTGGTTTGGAAAAGATGATGAACGAAGAGGAGAAAAAAATTCCAGAGTTCTGTTAATGTTTGGTTCTCTTGTGGCTGCCAACCGTGATTGAAGAAGAAGAAATTTGATTTTTTTTATTAGTGTTTGGCTGAACGAAAAATAGAATTTCAGTTTGCGTATGATCTGAAAATTGAAAAAAAAAAAATTGAAGAACGAGATTGGTGTGTGATTTGATGTTAGAACTTCTTGGTTGAATAGATGAAGAACAAAGAAAGGGAAAGATTTAGATTTCGGATTTGGGTTTTCTGGTGTTTGATAGTGAAGGAAGAAGACCAAATTTCTTTTGATTGTGCAACTAAAATCGTGGGTTGTCAAGTGTGGAATTAAGGAAGAGGAACAACAACAAGCGGTTTGCCGATGGATGTCGCGAGAAGAAGATGAAGCAAGGTAAAATTTAAAGTTTTAATTTTTGATAATATGGAAAAGTTATTTCTAAATAATTTAGATGCAAAAAAAAAAAAAAAAAAATTTAAGGACCTTATTAAATCTTTTAGTAGAAATGTAAATCTTAACGCCTCGAATTTCAATAGGTACTTAGAAAATGAATATCAAAGTTTCAAAAATTCAAAAATAAAATTTTAATTAGAAACAAGATTCAAATAAAAAATATTAAAAATTTTCTTGTTCAAATAGAAATTAATTAAATTAATTAAAAAAAAAATTGGTTTAGAGTATTTATTTAATAATTTAAATTAAATAAATTTAAATTTAGACTATTTATTAAACATTGAACATGAACATTAATATATTTAATAAAATTAAATTAATTAATCTTTTAAATTAGAATTAAAAAAGAACATAACTTCCCAACACATTAATAATTTTATATTAGAAGTTTAAAATTTTAATAATCCAATTAGTTGAAAATATGAAAAATAAACTTTTAAGAGTTTAAAATCTCTTATAAGAAAAGAATAAAATTTTAGGTCTTGAAACTAAATGTGTAACATTTAGAAGTCTTATTTTGTTTGTAACTAAATTAATTATGATATTAATAAATTATTTAAATTATGAAGATTCAGTTATTAGAAATCTAATTTATGAAAAAGCTTGCAAGTAAATTATTAAAGTTTTAAGTACAAATTAAGGAAATTTAGAGGATTAAGAAGTTATTTTAATTAGAATGTATAAAATTCTAAAATTTAGGAATAATT
>JAJIYU010006208.1:0-21110 GCA_030144865.1 Tinospora cordifolia | reverse complement strand
GTATTTATTAAAAATAAATCAAACATTATGTGAATATTAGTGTATAATTACATAATTTAATTACCTGAAAATAAAAAATGAAATAATAAATAAAATATAATACATGAAAATGGAAAATGCAAATTAATTCAATTAAAAATATAAAAGAAATGAAAAAATGTCTAATAAATACAATATTAAATAAATTAGAAAGGAAAAAATAATAGTAAACCTTTAAAATAGCATGATTTGGTTAAGAATCAAAGTTTACACAAGTTAGAAAGTGAAAATGGATTGAAAATTGGCAATTTTTGGATAAAAGAAACCTTAGAAACTGATTTTTTTAATTAGAAACACCATCCAACGGTCCAAACTCAATCTGTTCAATCCAACGAATAAGATCAAAGGCTTAAACAATGTCCAGGACCATCGAATCAGAGTAATCCAACGGTTCAGATCCAATCTTCTCAATCCAACGGTCAAGATCACGGCCCAGATCAAAATAGAAATCAGATCGCCACTGTACTCGAGTTTTGATTGAATATGGTGAATTCGAAGGTGCAAATCCTTTGATAGGCCATAAAACTTGATCCGTTCATCCTTTGAAGTAGCAATCAGAATTAAAAGTGTTTAATACTTAGTTTGGAACACGTGGACTGTATTTGTGCGTGTAGTTACGGAGAAATGAAATTTGGGGATTTTCTGAAGGGAAAAAATTCTTTGATACACAAATAAAACCCAATTTGAGGTTAGTTTGAAGCTAGGCTCAATACTAAAAGTGTTCAGTTATTCATGTGGGACGCGTAGACTATGGTCTCGCATACTGTTGTTGAGAAATGAGGAAAGCTACAAAAATTCCTTAGTTTTGAACTGAGAATTTAACTGAAAATTCTCAAATAATTTTGAATGAGCTTTAGAGTAAATTTTTGATGCACTATTTATGTTTAATGATGCAGAGGGACGACGTTCACTGTTGTTGAGGTGATTTGCCATCCAGCAGTACTTTTTCGGATTCAGGTGGGGTTGATTATCTCTTCCTCACTCTTTAGTATTATGCGGATGTAGGATATGGAATATGATCTATGTTTAAATTCATGTACTTAGTATCATGCTTGGAATGTATGCCTTGGGTGGATTGATTAACACGATATCCTAATGTCTGGTTACTTGCTTTCTAGTACTAGGATATTATGATCAGCTTGGTTTTATTTGCCTTCTTTGCTTAGGATAGCATTTTGAATAAGCATGTTAGTATGCTGTGTGGAATAAAAACTATGATTGTGAAACAAAAAAACATTAAAGGTTTATTAAGAACTCCATGTACCGGGGCGATGGACGGGCACTAGTGGCATATCGCGTTGAGGTTCTCTGGATGTCCCAGGATGTCATCGTGGGTATCCCCAACTAGGCCAAACTACGAGCGGCCATATGAGACCCTCAAATTTGGGAAGTCATGAGGATTTTTCCCATGGTTTCCGTATCTTCTTGGGTCGTGGTCTCAGAGGTAGACTTATGTTTGTTAAAGATGTCGTGCCTAATTGTGTTCAGGACCACAATTGGGATACCGAGGGTGGTTCACTCTTTCGGTTAATTCCTAATATCAGATGGTAAATTCTTGATAATAGAGCGCAACGGATAAACTGACTAAGTGTTTGAAACGCCCCTAATGATTTGAAACTGTTTGCATGTTTCGTATGCTTATTCTATAATGCTATTGATGTATAGGGGAGATCCACTAGGCTTTCGAGCTCACCCCATTTTTATTTTACAGGTACTCATGAGCCCAGCGCTCAGTGAGGATGCAGACCGGAGACCGGAGGATGTATAGAGAGAGAGTGTGATATTTTTGGTTTAACTGTCTCTCTATTTTTGCACAGTTTTTACGATGTATATTTTGAAATTGGACTAGAAGGTCATGTATCATATTTTTGTATATGTAAATACAGGACTGTTTTACCATTTTGAACACTGTTTTGTTTTGATTGATAAACTGATGACTTTTAGTCATGGTACGCTATACAGTGCTCAATGATTTAGAAAGATTTGATCTGAAAAGTGCTTCCACTACTATTATCTTGATTTCCAGTATAAATGTGATTTTGAACATTCGGTGAATTTGATTTGAACCCAATTGCTTAGTGAAGCATGATTAAAATGATTATTTGAAATTAAAGAAATGATTTAAACCTCGTGTATAGAGGTAGAAAGATAGATGATGATAACTGTCGCACGCTCCGGGCCTCAGTGGACCACGCGCCGAGCTTGGAGCCGCGCAACACCTGACAACGAAGCCTTACATTGACAGACACAACGTCTGGTCTGGGGGTCGGGGTGTAACATTACCCATCAGTTTAAGGGACCAACTAAAAGTTGGTAGTGAATGTTGAAGGAAAATCCAAACACCTATGTTAGATAGATGAACTACGAAGAGTTCAAGGAAGTGTCATATGAGAAGTTCCTTTCAAAGGCTATTTTAAGGCAGATGCAGTCTAAGTTCGTTAGGTTGACTCAGAAAGATATGACTGTAGTAAAATATGAGACCAATTTTACTAAATTGGTCAAGTTCTCACTGAAACTGATCAGGGAAGAAAAGATGAAGTCCAACAAATTTGAGGAGGGTCTCAAAATCAAGATTCAAAAGGTGATAGTACTGATGGGCCTAAAGACGTATAGGGACGTTGTAGAGAAGGCATTGCTACTGGAGCAAGAACTTAACTTTGAACAAAACTTGAAGAACAAAACCAAGAAACCAGGTGATAACTAAGATTACCAGAAAACAAGAAGAAGCAGAACAAGAAGGGTGAGAAGGCAACTCAGCAACAAATGCAATCCAACCAAGATAAGGAGAAACAAAAGGACTTGGCAAAGAGGTGGGGTATGTGTTTTCTTTGCAGACAAAGGGAACACATAGCAAATAATTGCCATGTAGGAGCACCTGCTCAAACCCCTTAATAACAGCTACAAAAGAATCAAGGTAGAGGACAAAATGTTTAACCTCAAGTGTGACATACTGTTAACCAAGGACAAAACTAGGGTTGTGGTTGAACTAGGCCAGAGTGTTCACGGTGGAAGGTACATTCATGTCGTTTAATGTTGTTGTAAAACTATTGTTTGATTTTGGTGCTACAAAATCTCTTGTTGCTAAAAAACTGGCAATTAAATTGCATCTAGTAACAAAAACATTGCTATGACTCTGAATGTATCCATGCCCATAGGAGCTACTATCACCTCAAAAAAAAAAAGTGTAGTTGTAACCTCAAGTTTGGAGACAAACAGATCTTAGTCAACCATTGTGTACTTCCATTTTATGGAGATGATGTAACCTTGGGGAAAGACTGGTTAAACTTGTATCAGACACAAATAGTGTAATAACTCAAGTCATTAGAAGCTTCCATCAACAAAAAATGAATCAGTTCGCACAAGGACCACAATCTTGCAATTTGAGCCACCAAATTGTATGACCGCAGTCCTATGATGTTAAGACTGCGATCCAGTGTTCCAAAAAAAATTCACAAAATATGGTCTATGAGGATAGCGGTCCTAGGTTAGGAAGACCGCAATCTTGCTACAAGGAAAGTTTAAAAAATTTCTCGAATGTGTGAGTGTGGTCCTATGATTGCGGTCTTGCGATTAGGGGCATGTCAAAACTATGGTCCTACAAATGGAAATAAAAGATGGAAGCTTGATAAACCCTAAGTTGTTGACTGATAATATATATACATACATGCAAGAACCCTAATAACTTTGACTCACTCGTAGCCGCGGTTGTTCACCTTCGTCCTTACAAGAAAACCCTAATCACTCGTGTTCACAGAGAACCCTAGCCACCACTCTCAATTCTTCCCCTCCCATACGTAGTGTCAAACAGAATTAGTACTGTACATCCCCCAATAATGGTCCATGGAGTGTGAAGGAGGAAGAAACAACCTAGTTGCCAGGAAATCAAACTGCAGTGGGTCTTTGAGCAGTAATACTGAAGTAAGGCATCTGTTTCACAATACACACCAATTTAGTATTGTTGTTTCTTGTTTCTTAACACTTTAAGCACTTTCTCAACGTAATAGTAACACTAAAACCATCTGAGATATTCATCAGATAGCTAAATGACGTTCTTGGAGGGAACAAAAAAAACACCAAGGTATAATTAACGACTACTCATTAGGCTTCGTGTTTTTGAATGTTTAAACCCGATGAAGCATAGTAATATGCCATTTTGTTCGAAACCAATAACTGTTTAGCATTTTCTTAGCGAGAATCATTCTTCCTGGTATAACAATGTACAAAAGGCATGAAGGTGATAAAAAAAGGGCTAGCGAAGGCGAAACAATCAACAAGGAGGTATAAAACACTCTTAGCCATTGTAATAGCTATCTTTAAATAATAAACTTGATATATTAAAGTTTTAGTTGTGAGGGAAACAAGAAATGCTCCTAGAATGTGATTTTTCCGAATGCCTTGTGACTACTACAGTGCTACCCATAGCACACTTGTGAGAATAACATCGTGTTATCATAGTAACATTAGGAGTATCGTGTAACAAGATAAACAATTCGTTTATCAGACTTTCTGTGTAGGGAATTGTAACCATGATACTAAAAGTCATTGGACTTAGAATCTAGAATATTAGAAATATAATAAATATTGAAAAAACATTCTATAATTCTAAAGGTTAAGGATTTTGAGCCATTGAGGCAGGAGTTAGAATGCAGGGAGAAAAATATTAGGTGGAAGTGACTACCTGAAGTCTTTAGCATTATTTTGGTTCGAATGTTGAACATGATTGTGTGTTGATTGTTAATTATTGTTTAGAAGCATGATAGGAATGTCTGTTTGTCTTTTACGTGGGTTTATCGCATGTCATACATTTTATGAATGTTCAATACATTTAGAATCTATGCTATGCATCCCATGTGATAAATAGTATGATTAATGTGATTACAAGAATGATAACTTGTTTATTTATATCCAATGGTCATTACATTAGATATTTGAAATTTGGATATGCTTGTGATCATTAATCAAAGATGATTAAAAGAATTAACCATGTACTAGCATGGTGATGCAAATACTGTGGCAGCAATCTGACATCATTATAAGTAATCCTAGCCTTAGGTGGGTCTCTCTTTGACATGAGACTTAGAGTCTAAGTGAGACTTCACTCCCTGGTTGATGATCAAGTTAGACATCAATCCTAAGATAGGGTTTTGGTGTGTGTAATAGGCTTTGGGTGTTACATTGAGTACTCCAAACCTAAGTTGGAATGCCAAGGGAGAACCCCTTTGGATCCTAATGTTAACCTAAATAATTGAACTGTTGAAACACCTAATACTTTACAAGTGCTTGCATGTTCGTATTTTGACTATTATAATACTCAAGATGCTTTTGTGTAAGATCCACTAGGCTCTTGAGCTCACCCCCACTAATCTATTTTTCAGGTGACCATTGAAGACACTTGCTTACAGGCAAGTAATTGGTTTTCATTGAAGTCGTTTGATACAATTTACTATTGGGGTTGTATAATAGTGGGAGTTTATTTTTGCTTATAGTTGTAGGGCATGGCATTGACATTTCATTTATGTTTAGTTATATTGTTTATTGACTTCGACCATGAGGCCATGCATTTGGTTAATGATTCATCTTGAACTTTGACCACGAGATCTGAGTATTTTATTTATATTCAGCTTTTATAAGTTTAATCATCATATGATTAATATTAGT
This sequence comes from Tinospora cordifolia, assembly GCA_030144865.1. Classification (NCBI taxonomy): domain Eukaryota; kingdom Viridiplantae; phylum Streptophyta; class Magnoliopsida; order Ranunculales; family Menispermaceae; genus Tinospora; species Tinospora cordifolia. The sequence goes on along the minus strand of JAJIYU010006208.1, from coordinate 15,413 downwards.
TAACATGCCATCCCCATGTTTAATTCTAGAAAAGGTCTATCATTTATGTTTCCACACTCTTGATATTGTATTGGGATGGTGTAAGAAAGAAAAGAAACACAAAGCAATGTCCTGGTTTTCGAATACTAAGGACTAGAATGACCACATGTGATTCTATCTCGAGGTCAGAGACGAAGACACCCAGTCAGCGACGTATGTGACGATATTCTTGGGCCAAGTTGTTACAAATAGATTATCCTAAGAGCTGAGTAACGATAACATTACCTTCGGGAGGAATCTATAGAATTAATAGTGATATGCAATGATTATTTAGAAGCCTGATGATAGCCATATTGAATTGCTTAAGATAGAGAGATGAACTCTAGAAACTCTCAAAGGAGGACCTCATAGAGCAAAGAGGATTCTAGGACTTAGAAGTAGTTTGTGAATATGAAGATGTGTTTCTAAATGACTTACCCTGACTACCACCTACTAGAGAAGTAGAGTTCAAGATCGAAGTTCGCCCTAGAACCAACCCCATAGACATACTTCCTTATGAAATGGCACTAGTAGAGCAGATTGAGTTAAAGTCTCAGCCAGACGAGCTCTAAGAAAAGGATTCATCAAAACAAGTAAATCGCCATGGTGAGATCCTGTGTTATTTGTAAAGAAGAAAGATGGATCCATGAGACTATGTGTTGACTATTGAAAATTGAATCAGGCGATAATGAAGAACAAGTACCCCCTACTAAGGATAGATGACTTATTCGATCAATTGAGTGGAGCTACTCATTTTTCTAAGATTGATCTTAGGTTGGGATTTTACCAACTAAGAACCTAAGAACAATACGTACACAAGACAGCTTTCAGGACACAGTATAGACATTGAGTTCATGATGATGCCATTTGGTTTAACTAATGCACCACCAACAATTATGGATCTAATGAAACGAGTGTTTTGGCAATACTTTTACCAATTTGTAGTCGTATTCGTAGATGACATCTTGATTTACTATAAGTTAGAATTCGAACGCTTAGAACACTTGAGGATTGTGTTGGAGACCCTTTGGAAAAACCAATTGTATGCCAAATTTAACATGCAAATTATAGATGAAGACAGTCAAGTTTCTTGCCCATGTAGTATCATCAGAAGGCATCTCTATAGACCATGAGATGGTAGAAGCTATTATGGACTGAAAACAACCAAAGACAGTTACAAAGATTAAAATTTTCTTTAGCGTAACTGGATATTACCAAAGATTCATTTGAAAGTTCTCCAAGTCAGCTAAACCCATGACCAAACTGACCAGAAAGAGGGTAAATTTCAATTGGGATGAAAAGTGTGAACAATCATTCTGAGAACTGAAAAGTAGATTGACTTCGGTCTTGAACTTAGTCATTCCTACACATGGCGTTGAATATGTTCGGTATAGGAATGCCTTTGAACGGATTGGGTGCAGTGTTGACGCAAAAATGAAAGGTTGTCGTTTATGCCTCAAGACAACTTAAGATCTATGAACAAAATTATCCAACTTATGACTTAGAATTGGACACAATTGTATTTGCCATAAGGAATTGGAGGCATTACCTCTACAACGAGAAGTTTGACCTATTCTCAAACCATAAAAGTCTGAAATATATCTACACCCAGAAGGAGTTGAACCTCAAGTAGCAAAGATGGTTGGAGTTCCTTGAGGACTATGATTTTCAACTACGCTACCATCTAGGGAAGGGCAATGTGGTGGCTAATGCCTTGACTAGGAAGTTCAACAAATAGGATGAGGAAAAGGGTCATATGTATCAGTTACTTTAGGATTATAACCTAGGCGTGGTTTTAAACAATAAACAAGTTTATCTTTATAACATGACTTGCCAACCAGATCTTCTACACCAGATCAGGGATGAATAAAGGCAAGATAAGTGGCTCCCAAGTCTGATAGAAGGAGTTAAACAAGGAAAACATATTGACTTCAAATTAGATGTTGAAAATACTTTAAGGCTTAGAGATAAAATTTGTGTGCCTCAGAATAGATAGAGTAAGTAAACCACATTAGATGAAACCCATCATACCAAGTGCACGATGCATCCAGGCGATGACGAGATGTATCAAATCTTTCGAAAGACCTACTAGTGGCAAGAAATGAAGAGAGATGTAGTATGTCTCCAAGTGCCTAACTTGTTAGCAAGTGAAGGTAGAAAAACGAAAGCTTAATGGAATGTTATAACCACTCCTTGTCCCTAAATTAAAGTGGGATAACATTTACATGGCCTTTGTCAACAGATTACCCTTGAACCAAAGAGGAGAAGATACTGTCTAGGTGATTGTGGATCGTCTCACTAAGGTGACTGATATCTTGCCTATTAAATCCATAGACCAAGTCAGTAAGCTGGGAGAACTCTATGTAAAGGAGATAGTACGACTTCATGGTGTGCCTAAGACCATAGTGTTGGATAGAGATTCTCGATTCACATCACAATTTTGGTAGAATCTACAGAAGGAGTTGGGCATCAGACTCACCGTGAGCACCACTTCCCATCCTCAAATTAATGGTCACTCTGAGGGAGTCATTCAAACACTAGAAGACATGTTGAGGTCTTGTGTCCTTGATTTCAAGGGAAACTAGAGCAAGTCCTACATTTGGCGGAATTTGCCTATAACAATAGCTATCAAACAAGTATAAAGATGGCTTCATATGAAGTTCTCTATGGGAGGCCTTGCAGATCATCAACCTGTTGGGCTAAACTTGAGGACCATATGCTTACAGGGCAAAAATTGGTGGAATAAATGAATAATCAGGTCAAATAGATTCAGAAAGAGATTGACCATAGCACAAAGTAGGTGAAAGAGTTATGCTGATAAAAGGAGAACTGTAACACCCTGATAAATTTGTACAAAATGAAATGAAATCATTTTCTTCAATATACAAAAGTCGATTTGGTCCAAAAGTCTTATGAATTGGGATGAAACAAAGATAAATTTATGAACATTGAGGTGAACATTATTGAGATCCAAATGATAAATGAGAATTATAATCCCTAGAAGTTCATTCAAATTATGGAATTAGCAATTCTCATTTGATCAAAAACATCATATATGGGAAATAAGAAACATGCGATGGGCATGTGTGCACAAGAGACCAAATTAGAAACCAAATGAAATCACATGTGCACACATAGTGGCACACCCAAAATAAGATGAACAAGGAAAGAAATCAACATAGTTCAAAAATTAGAAAGTGGTCCCAATTGCACACTAAAACACCCAAATCATTGCACATTACAGTCTAAGAGGAAAATAGAAATTTTCCCCAAACCATGTTACGCCATTCACGTGTACACCAAAAAGAAACCAAAATAGAAAGTAAAAGAAATTAGAAACTAAATGGAACATGTACACACAAAATAGTGCGTCCAAAGAAAAAAGGAAAGATAAGAAATAAGAACAAATCCATATGCACACCAACATGGGAAAGATGCCCAAATCCTTGCTAATCCAAAATTAAAAGGTGCTAATATTTGTTCATGCACAAACACAAGGGATGTCCAAAATCATGGGTGAATCATATTAGAAGTTGCTAAGATGCCATGATCATGTACACCCTAATCTATGCTTATGACATACCAGGGAAACAAGAGTAATGAAAGCATGGAAAAATAGAAACTTCCATGCTCACATATAATGCCAAAAGGAAAAGTGTTCCAAAATGGAAAGTTACTTAATTCCCCTTGATCCTGTGCGCACCACCAATTCCAAGAATAAAAGGTTCCCTTGATTGATCTTAACGTTCAAGTGAAGAGCGAAATTGGAAAGGTTCCTTCTTTACACCATGACACACTGAAGAAGATTCACTTACTGATTTTGCATACCAACCTGAGACACAATTCAAACCATGGGTCCTAATACCTATATGCCAGCAACAACCCAGGCCCATTGTGATGATATTGTCCCCACCTTAGCCATGACTGACTAGGTGTAGGATTCTGTTCTTAACAAGACTCAAACTTGAGTCTCGCAAAAGCACTCGACACAATTAGACACCCTCGAATGCACATTTAGCTGAGGAATCCCCCTAGAGTCAGACCCATGTGGGATATTACAATCCACCCCCTTGGAAGCAATCTCGTCCTCGAGATTCACATCTCCAGTACACATAGAGCAGCTCTGATATGATTTGTAACAACCCCTTCGTCCCAATGGATGATTTGAGAGGAGTTAGGTTTGTACTTTCTCTCATTTCCTTTAATGTTTAGGACACAAGAGCTCAACATAACCTCTAGTATTTGGGTAACTCTCTCAAACTTACTAACTTGATCTATGGATTTTATTGGTAAAAATTAGCCACTTCAGTGAGATGATCCGCAATTGCCCATACAGTGTTTTCTCCGTAAGTCTTAGGGTATCCTTAACATCTAACCTCAAGTCAGTATCCTAATGTTATTCAATTTCTTCTATTAGGCTTGTGAGCCATTTGTCTTGGCTTTGTTCACACTTGATCTAATTCCAAAAGATCTAGTTGGAAAGACATGTTGTAGAGATGGGCTCATTTTTTATTTAGGATCATACCTAGCCTAAGGTTCTCAATCTATTTAAAGGTCAAAGTTTCTTTGTTATACCCCACCTCCGTTTTAGTGGACTCGACCACACGACGGGCCTTAGGTTATTACTTTAAGTGACTAACACTTTCTTAAATATTCAAGATGATGCTACTTACTAGGAAGCAATGGTAAGAATTCTCGACCATAAAGTACAGAGTCTATCAACGAAGGATATCCCATTAATGAAGGTACTATAGAAACATCACAGGGTGGAAGAAGCTACCTAGGAACTCGAAAGCGATATGACGACCAAGTATCCAAACCTATTCACTAGAAATCCTTAGTTATGTACAAATTTTTAGGACAAAATTTTTCTAAGGATGATAAGTTGTAATACCCTAAATTCTCTGTACTTAATTAAATAAAATTTATCAGTTATTTAGTAAAATTTTGGTGCAAAATGAAGCTAGGCTCATTTTAGGGTTAAATTTGACAGGTTTCGAAACTCTCATTTACTGACCCGTAGGGATCCAAAACAATCTAAAACGAAGTAAGGTTAGAGTTTTCATTTGCCAAATACCTATCAGTGGGTCCAAACTAGGAAAGAATTGGCATTTAAGATACTTTGGGAGATCAAAATGACCTAAAACAGGATGAAATGACATGAACTAACAGAATGAATGACATATCCAAAAATAAGAACAATTGGCCAAGGTTTGAATTTTCATTTGCCTACTGACCTTAGTGGGTCTTAAATATGGAAAGTTTTTGAGGGACAATCACCTTAGGCCAAACCATACCTTAAAATGTGCATTAGGTTCATGTGATTCCAAAACTATAGGTTATAAATCATAATTCCTTGTAAATAAGGTTATATTAATTTTTATTTGATATTTGTGAACCCATGAATTCAAGGCAACCCTATGTATGTGCAAGTCACATGGGTGGAATGCCATGATCATGTGTACCCTCACCCCACCCTAAACTCCATGGAACGTTTTCTTTATTTGAGTTCATGTAGAATGATCCTATGTGCCATGAAAATGATCAGGTATGCCACCCCTATGAGATGTCCCACTTAGTATTAAAAAACCATGAATGAATGATTCCATGTGCACCATGATGTGATCATATACACCATGCTCTACACACCAAAAACATCCCAAATAATACAAACTAGAAGTTTCTAATTTTGGAATAGAAATTGCTGAAAAATGTTTCTAAACACCCAAGGAACAAGATTAGAAGTTTCTAATCCAAGAGTAGAAGTTGCTAAAAAATATTTCTAAACACCTTAGGAACAAGATTAGAAGTTTCTATTTCAAAATAGAAGATTGCCAAATCTTGTTGATTTGGTGTGCACACGAAAAGGAATCTATTACCAAAACAAATTAAAAAGTTTCTTTGCTCACAATATCACACCGAGATTGACTTCCAATCAAAGAATAGTAAGTATTCTAAATAATTTTTTTGTTCACACATAAATAGGAAATCAAGCCAAGCTTATATCTCGTGTTCACACTAGGAATTGGAAACCAAATGAACCCACATTCTAAATCGTGTGCACAATCAATCTATGCATTCCAAAATGTTCCCATGGATAAACAGAAAAGTTTCATAGTGTGAGCATTCCCAAATTGTCCTCTAGTGCTCATGAACAGCAATAAATACCCCCTCTTGCTCACACTCATCTCATCTCAAAGCAATGAGTTGACACTTCCTTCTTTGCTTGTTCTTGCCCTCTTCTTGGCATCCCTTCTCACTTTCTTTTATGTCTTGTGTGAGAAGTTATTATTTTAGTATTTTAGAGAGTTATTGAAGTAGTTTTGTTGGTGATTAGAAGTCCTTAAAACTCTGAAAGTAGTAGATAAGGGGAACCTCTGCTAGATTCTATAAAGAAACTCGGATTAAGGTGGAGGGGATTTCTTGAACTTCTACTTTACTCTTTTGAATTTCTAGCATGTTCATGCTTGTTTGAATTCTAGTTTTCAGTATGTTTTATTTTAGTTTCAGCACGTTTAACCATATTTTAATTTTAGTTCAACTAGTTTTTATGTTTTAATCACTCATGAGAGTATGCCATGCTTAAAATCCATGTTTAGATTTTAATTCAATGATCCAAGTATGTTATGTAATGTTTTCATCCTTTCTTGGTTGTTTAAAATTATGATATTTACATTTTGAATTTCTTTTATGATTATGTGATTCTTAAATATAAGAAATTGGAGATAAGAACCACGTACTATCATAATAACGTATGGGTGCTATGGGTGTTCTTAACACGTGTTTGGAGTGGGTGGTTGTAGGACGCAACTAAGGGATACTTCGTATGTGACATCCAATGGAAAGTGACAAAGAAATGTCTTTTCACCCTAAAGAGGGGTATCTAAATTAAGAACATCGAAGGAATAAAACCCCTATTAGTTTTAACGCCAACTACAACCAAAAAATTGCTTTAATCACTTAATGCATGAAAGTGTTTGAATTTGGATGTGCTATTGATTTGAAATATTAACTTAGTTGTTTAATGAATGATCCACTAGACTATGTGCTTACCCTTTCCTTTTATTTTATAGGAATCTGAATTGTATGATCAAGTTTGCTAAGGAATTAGAAAGTCTATTTTTAGAAAGTTTTTAAGTAAGGGAACAATGCCCAAATTTTAAACAAAGACTCTTGCTGAATTTATGTTTTTAAATTTTAAAGTTATGTACTCTTTCTTTTGATTATATGAATTCAATAATGTATTTCTTTATTTTATTTTGAATAAATAAAGAGTTTGAAGTTTTTCTTTATTCACTTGTGTTATCTTGTTGAAAATTAAACTGAATAGAAGTGTATTTATGAGTATTTCAACAAGTGTTAGAATAAAGGAATTGAGATGCAAGTTGTGTACTTATAAATGTAACATAGGACCCAACCTGCATTGTGGTTAGGCTCAAACCTGTCTCTTGGGGGTTGGGGTGTAAAAAAGGTTTTAGTTCATCTTTATTTTGTCCCTATTTCTGAGCTTGTAGTGCCTTCCCATTACTATTATTATTTTTTAAGGCCTCTAGGTTTTCTATTTCATTACTAGGCCTTTTATTCTTTCATCTTAACCTCTGTTCTAAGTTGAGTTTATGCTTTAGGATCCCTATATGTCTTTAAGCTAAGAGTCATAATCACTTTGCAAATCTCAATTTTGAGACTCTAAGTAAACCAATTAGTTTCATTTTTTCTTTCAGATCAACTCCCAAGAGAACTTATCCAATTCAATAAACTTTATATCGTACTCAACTATCGTTAGGTCCTTTTGATTCAACCTAACGAAGTCCTCTTGCAGCTTCCTCAGTGTTGTATCCGGACAAAACTTTTCGTAGAAGACCTCCTTGACCTCTTCCAGGCTCATCTTTTCAGTGTCAATGTTTGTTTCATCAAACGCTCATACTATCATAACTCTACACTCAGTTTGTAGGTTCTCGATTTGTTTAGTAGCCTAAAAGTTTTTCTTCTAGGTTGTTTTCATGCATAGTTACAGGATTTGGTCTCAAAGCAAATAATAGTAAAGCATACATATCACACAATCATACAATCAAACTACTACAACAAGGTTCCATATAATAACCCAAAATTTTGTCAAATGATTAAAGGTAAACAAGTTTAATGAAATTAAATGAAATATGTAAAGTGAATCAACTTTGAAAATTTTAAAAATTTTATGGGTCCAAATGAGGCCTTAATTTGATATTTAAATAAAAATTTCAATTAAGTAGAATTAATTATGAAATTTAAAGAACTTAATTATTGGTTGGTTGTGGCGACTAGGCTTCTATGGTAGTGATAATAAGACAAAATTGGTAATAACACGGCAGTGTTCGTACGAATTTATGATTATTTTCGAATAATATGTGTGTTAAATACTACATATTATAGGAATATGTATATAGAAAAATTTACATAATTAAATAAAAATGAAGTATGCTAATATTTATCTAAAATAAATATGACATTATATAAGTATCAATTTATAATTACATAAATAATGAAATGAATATGTAAATAAAAATATATGAAAATAATGAAATGAAAAATATGGATTATTTAATTATTGGCATTAAAAATATTAAAGAAATAGAAAAAATATCTAATAAATTCAATATTAAAGAAATAGAAAGGAGAGAATATTAGAAAGTTAATAAAATGGAAAGACATGTGCAATAAACCATGCTTACATCAATTAGAAAGTGTAAAATTGGCAAATTTCAGATGATAACAGCCTTAGAAAGTGATTTTGGTAATTAGAAACTGCATCTAATAGTCCAAAATTAATCTGGCCGATCCAACGAACGAAATCAAAGCCAAACCAACGCTCAGGAGCACCAGATCATCAAAATCCAACGGCCCAAGATTTAACGGTCGAGATCGTTTTCGTTGGTCGCGAACAAAGATCTAAACACTGCAATCGATGACAATCCAATGGCTAGGATTCGTGTTTGCGGTAGGATGATCATCTAGTGCTGCGCTTGAGGTTCATCCGACAACGAAGATCAAAGTCGCATTATTAAATCACGAACAGTGTTGCACTCGAGGACGATCTGATGGTCTGAATTTGAATCGTGTTCGATCGATCGCGATTCAGTGTTGCGTTCGAGGTTGATCAATGGTCCATGCTAGTTTCGTTGATCATGAACAACCATGCTATAATCGAGGCTCATTCGACGGTCGAGATCTGATGCACCCTAATCATGTGTTGCGTTCAAGGAAATCCAGCAGTCCAGATCAGATACGTGTTGTTGATCAAGAACCAATGATTTATTCGATGACGACCTGATGAACCGTTGATTTATTCAAATATAAGGTGAAACTATTACCCAGATTTGTCAGTCCTTTCGAAGTACTTAGAAGAATTGGGGAGGGTGCCTACGAGTTAGGCCTACAAGACCAATTGACTTTGATACATAACATCTTCCATGTATCGATGTTGAGAAAATCCAAACCTGATCCTTCACACACAATCCATTGGGAGGAAGTGAATATCCAAGATGATGCTACTTATGAAGAAGCAGCAATGAGGATCATCAATCACAAGACACAGAATCTGAGAATGAATGATATTTCCTTGGTCAAAGTTCTCTAGAAACATCATAAAGTTGAGGAAGCCACTTAGGAGCTAGAAAATGAAATGATGGCTAAGTATCCACACCTTTTTGCAAGAAGTATCTAAGGAAATGAATACTCGAGCATGTGTGTACAAATTTCGAGGACGAAATTCTTTTTAAGGAGAGTAAGCTGTAATACATTGAGAAATTTGTATGAAAAGAAATGAAATGATTCCCTTCAATTACACAAAAGTCCATTTGCTCCAAAAAGTCTTAGTGAAATGAGAATAATGAAATGAAATGAAATGAAACAAAGATAAATTTATGAGCATTGAGGTGCAACATTATTGAGGCCTAAATGATAAATAAGAATTAAAATCTCTAGAAGTCATTCAAATTATGGAATTAGCAAACCTCGTTTGATAAAAAAAACATCATGCATGGGAAATAAGAAGAAAATTAAAAACATGCCATGAGCATGTGTGCACAAGAGAGCAAATTAGAAATCAAATGAAATCACATGTGCACACATAGTGGCATGCCCAAAGTAAGAAGAACAAGGAAAGAAATCAGCATAGTTAAAATATTAGAAAGTGGTTCCATGTGCACACTAAAACACCCAAATTATTGCACATTACAATCCAAGAGGAAAATAGAAAGTTTCCCGAAACCATGTTACCCCATTCATGTACACACCACAAAGAAACCAAAATACAAAGTGAAGAAAAAATTAGAAACTAAATGGAACATGTACACAAAAAATAGTGCATTTCAAAAGAAAAAGGGAAGATAGGAAGTAGAAACAAAACCATACGCACAACAACAAGGGAAAGATACCCAAATCCTTGCTAATCCAAAATTAGAAGCTGCTAATATTGGTTCATGCACACACATAAGGGACGTCCAAAATAATGGGTGAACCATATTAAAAGTTGCTAAGATGCCTTGATCATATACACCCTAATCTATGCTTATGATGTACCAAAGAAACAAGAATAAGGAAAGCATGGAAAAATAGAAGCTTCCATGTTCACACATGACGCCGAGAGGAGATGCATTCCAAAATAGAAAATTGCTCAATTCCTCTTGATCTTCTGAGCACCACAGAATCCACGAGTAGAAGGTTCCCTTTCTTGACCTTAATGTTCAAGTGAAGAGTGAAATTGAAAAGGTTCCTTGCTCACAACATAACGCACTAAGGAAGATTCACTTGCTGATTTTTGCACACCAACCTTAGACACAATTCAAACTGTGGGCCCTAATGCATACATGCCCATGACGCACCACAAGGGAATCCCATGCCTTGACACATAAGGGAGGAGATCAACTAGGAAAGTTACCTTGATCACAATGTCACACCTATATTGGTGCCCAAACCAAATTAGCAAGTGGTCCAAGCTAAGACTGTGTTCACACCTGAGAACGACAGCCAACTAGACTCAAATCTTGTGTTCACACATAGAAAAGAAACCCTAAATGAACCATTTTCCAAACTGTGCACACATGAAAGATGGAAAGATTTCTTAGTGAGCACACTCAAAACCATCCCCTAATACACATTGAAAATCTATATAAAGGCAACCTATACTCTAATTCTTTTCATCCCAAAGAAAGAGCCGATAAGATGTCTCTCATTTTCTCTAGCCTCTCTCTTGGAACCTTTTTCCAATTCTTTGGAGTTCTTGAGTGTTCTTGAGTGTGAACATTTTAGTTCTTGAGCATTTTTAAGATTTTAGATGTTTCAGAGTGACTGAAGTATCAAAGTGTTGGTAAAATTTAGATTTGTTCAACTAGGATTTCAAACCACTAAGGTGGAAGTAATTTCTAAAATCTTATCATGTTATTTTAAATTCAATGAGTTATTCATATGCATGTTTTATTTTTAGTTTATCATGCATACCATGTTTTATTATCATCAAATCATGCCATGGTTAAATCTCACATGCTTAGGTTTTTTTGATTAAAGATGCATACTATATGATGTTTTGGTTATGTGAATGTCATGCTCACATGCTAGATTTTATTTTCATTATTCATGGTTGGTTCAAGAAAAGAAAGATTGATTATGATAAGAACTAGGTGGATTATTGTGGGTATTATTTAGGTCTGAACTTGGATTAGTTTGTAGTTCATATGGATGATGTCCCAAAATACTCGGAATATGAGTTTACCTCCTAAATCTAGTGAAACTTGGCATAAAGGAATGCCCTTTCACTCTTTGTAAAGTATTTTGAAAAGAACATCAAGGATTGGTTCCTTTCAGTCTAAGTTTTCAACTATTAAACAATAAACTAATTGAATCGCTTAATGTTTGAAAGTGTTTGATGTGAATACTTTATTGATTTGAAATAATGATTTGATTGTTTTAGAATGATCCATTGAGCTTTGCGCTCACCCTTCCGCCTTTGTTCTTTAAGAAAATTGAAAAACATGAAGATGTATGTCAATCGCTTAGGAAATATGTAAAAATCTTTTATTTAGAGTATTTTAATTCATTGTAAGGGTGTATTGCCCACTTTTGATTATTCCACTATATTACATTTAAGTTATGTACTCCTTTTCATTAATATAGTTGAAGAATTATTTTATCCCTAATTATTTTGTCTTGTTGAATTAATTGAATGTAATTAAGTTGAGTACTCCAAAAGTCCAATAGACTTAGGATAAAAGAAAATAGAAAGTCAAGTGTAAGTTACTTGTAAAAGTAACATGGCTTAGCCAGTCATGTGGTCTTGTCCACCAAGTCGAGCGTACGGGTGTCATAAGAAGGCCCCTTGAGTTTTAGGCAAGTGATTGAGTGTTCTTAAGAATAAGCCCTCAGAAAGGAATCAAGCAGTTTAGATATAAGGGTAAGTTGTTACCAAGATTTATTGCCCCATTCAAAATACTTAAAAGAATCAGAGAATGTGTCTTTGTAGCACTCCAACCCCCTAGAGACAGGTTTAAGCTCAAACACAAGGCTGGTTGGGTCATGTGTTACATTTACAAATACACAACTTGCATTTCAATTCCTTTATTCTAACACTTATTAAAATATTCATAAATTTACTTCCATTGAGTTTAATTTTAAACTAGATAATAGAAGCAAATAAAAGAAAACTTCAAACTCTTTGTTTAATCAAAATAAAATAAAGAAATACATTATTGAATTCATATTATCAAAAGAAAGAGTACATAATTCTAAAATTTAAAACAAAAGTTCCACAAAAGTCTTTATTCAAAATTTTGGAAATATGCCCTTACATAGAAACTTTCTAAAAATAGACTTTCTAATTCTTTAGCAAGCTTGATGACGCATTTCAATTTCCTAAAAAATAAAATGAAGGGGTAAACACATAGCCCAGTGGATCATTCATTAAACAATTAAGTTACTATTTCAAATCAATAGCACATCCAAATTCAAACACTTTCATGCATTAAGTTCATGTTAGGATTGAAAGAGATTCTACTCCCTTGATGTTCTTAATTAAGATACCCCTCTTTAGGGTGGAAGGTCATTTCTTTGTCACTTTCCATTGGATGCTACATACCAAGTATTCCTTAGTTGTGCCCTACAACCACACACTCCAAGCATGTGTTACGAACACCCAAGCACCCATACGGGTTACTATGACAGTATGTGGTTCTCATCTTCAATTTCCTATATCTAAGAATCACATAATCATAAAAGAAATTCAAATGTAAATATCAAAATTTTATACAACCAAGAAAGAATGTAAACATTACATAACATGCTTGAAACATTAAATTAAATTCTAAACATGGATTCTAAGCATGACACGGTCTCATGAATGATTAAAACATAAAAACATGCTAAACTAAAATTAAAGTATGATTAATCATGTTGAAACTAAAATAAAACATGCTAAAAACTAGAATTGAAATGAGCATGAACATGCTAGAAATTTGAAAGAGTAAAGTAAAAGTTCAAGAAATCCCTTCTACCTTAATCCGAGTTTCTTTGTAGAATCCAGTAGAAGTTCCTCTTATCTACCACCTTTAGAATATCAAGAACTTCTAATTACCAACAAAACTACTGAAACAACTCTCTAAAATACTCAAATAAGAACTTCTCGCACAAGAAAGAAAAGAGAGTGAGAAGGGGTGCCAAAGAGAAGGCAAGAGCAAGCAAAGAGGGAAGTGTCAACTCTTTGCTTTGGGATGAGATGAATGTGAGCAAGAGGGAATATTTATAGGTGTTCGTGAGCACAAGGGAGGCATAAAGATTAGCTAGGGTAGCTCACCACGATGAAGACCTCCTTGAACTCTTTCCGGCTCATCTTTTCAACGTCAATGTTTGTTTAATCAAAGGTTCGTACTTCTAGGTTCTCTATCTGTTTAGTGGCCTAAAAGTTTTTCTTATAGGTTTTTTTCATGCATGGATATAAGACTTGGTCTCAAAGCAAATAAGCAGCAAAGCATGCATATCACACAATCATACAGTCAAGCTCGCACAAGAAGGTTCCAAGTTGCCACTTAAGCTTTAAGGTTCAAGTGCCCCATACCACTCTGCCCCTTTCACTTAGACTTTCACCTAGAATAGAGTTGCACCCAAAAAATTTCACAAATTGCTCAATAACTAAGGTTCCCGAGCCCACTATACTCCACCGTCCTATACTAGCGACCATGGAGAAACCCGTCCTACTAGAGTTAATGATCATTCACCACATGGTCCATCATTCTCGGAGTCCAGGCTTCTTCCATACCCTCGAATTCCTATGCATCCCATACTACATAGAAACCAAAAGATATACAAGCTTGCCGATCCTGAATCCTGATCAAACAATTTTCTAATTTAACATAAGTTTTTGTTTCTAGCCCATGTCCTAAAGATTTATGTTTTTGATCCACTGGACCCATGGTTTCAATCTGGTTGACTCACAATACTGGACTAGTCAAGATACTACCTTTAGCATTGTATTCAATTTCTAATTAGTTTCTTGCTTTAATTTTCCACCTTCTAATTTTCTTTATATAGAAAGTAAGGGTGTTCTTCAACTCAATCCACTCATATAAGCTGGTGGGACAACCTCCAGATCAGGCAGCGAGATCGAAGTCTGCTTAGCAATCACACTTTGTAGGGTGAGATAACCCACCTCCCTTTGAATGTTTGACTTTTTTCAGAACAAGGCTTACCACTATCAGCTCAACTGGTAGTCTTTGTATCCAAATAAAACATTTCAAAAATTTGAAAACACTTTCTCAAACGTCTTTCAATTTCAAAAATAGAAGGAGGGCATTGAAGATTCAATTCAATTCAAAGTGAACTCTAATTTGAGTTTTTAATTCTAGTCAAACAACCACTGATTGACTTTTAAATTCTGGCCCAAGGCATTCAAGATTCAATTCGATTCAAAGTGAAACCCTAATTTGAGTTTCTAATTCTAGTCAAATAGCCACTGATTGACATTCTAATTCTAGCCCATTAACACATGTTTAGGCTTAACTTTCTATTTCTATAATACCTGAAATTTTAGTGACGTAATAACTGAAATTTGAGTTTAAAACACATATACGTATATATTTATATATAAACACATATATATATTTGTCATTGGCATGCAATTAATTAGTTAGTATAGAATATAAATGAATATACAATGATTAATATTAGGCATATAGAATTGTTGGGTAAATATATGTTTCTCTATTTGAATAAGAAATAATATTTTTAGTATGTGTATAAAGTATTAATTAGATGCACTCATTAAAATAATATTTCGTTTAGTATGATGGTAATATACATAGAGAAGTATATGTGTAAAGGAAATGCATTCATGAATGAAATATCTCATTTGGTGAGATGTTAAAGTGGGCATA
>JAJIYU010006207.1:0-21043 GCA_030144865.1 Tinospora cordifolia | reverse complement strand
AGAATAAACATTATAATAGTATAACATCTTTATACTCTATTATCGTAGTTCAAAGAAAGTTGAACAGACCACACAACCATTCACTATCACATTCAAACGAATACAAATACAGGATTCAGAAGAGTGTAATGTACCTCTTTCTCAGCATTTACGATCGTCCTGTTGGTAGAGGATGAACGCTCGTTCTTTATTGTAATAGTGGAAATCGCAAGTAAATGAATAACTGAATCGAAAACTGAGTCGAAGAAAACAGAGAAATTAGGGCACAAAAATGGAAACAACCTGAATCAAAAGTGAATCGCAAGGATGTGATTTGCGCACATATATACCTATATATATATATATACATATACATATATAATATGTACAGTATTTCTAAATAAATAATTTGGGTATAACATAAGAATAATACATGTATAATATTTGAATAACGAGAAAATATGCGTGAATAACGGTATAATGTGAGAATAATATTTGAATAATTCAAGTATAAAAATTGTTCGGTCGTTTGGCAAAAAAATTCAGGATCAATAATGCGAGGATAAACGAATAATGCACGCATATATATATATATGTGTGTGTGTGTGTGTGTGTGTGTGTATGTGTGTGTGTGTGTGTGTGTGTGTGGGTGTGGGTGTATAATATATGTACTTTAATTTTGACTGACTAATGCGGGTATAACAAAAGAATAATTCGTGTATAATATGCGTGAATAGAAGTATAACGGCAAAATAACTTCATAATAATCCGGGGATAAATAAATAATGTGCACACACACACACACACACACACACATATATATAGATATATATTTGTGTGTGTGTGTGTGTACTTTATTTAAGACTGAATAATGTAGGTATAACAAATGTATAATTCATTTATAATGCGTTGCGTGTGAATAGCGATATAATGTGAGAATAATTTTATAATAACGCAAGGATAAACGAATAATGTGCGCATATGTATATACATATACTTTATATATGACTGAATAATGCAAGTATGACAAACAAATAATTCATATATAATGCGTGTGAAAAGCGGTATAATGTGAGAATAACTTCATAATAATGCAGGGATAAAGATTGTTTGGTTGTTTGGTGCAAAAGTTCGGGAATGACATGTGAATAATGCGCGAATATATATATATATATAAGAACTACAAATAAAAATGCATGTGTTATACAAATATATATATATACATACATACATACATACATACATACATATATATACATACAATTATTTATATAATTGATTACATATATAAATAATGTGACATACAAATACATATATATATACACCATGTTATTTGTATATCATGTATATATATACTATGTTATTTGTGCATCATGCATAAATAATTACACGTGTGTGTGTGTATATATATACAGATGTATAGATATTTGTATGTCACATTATTTACATATATGAGCAATTATTTAAGTAATTGTATGTATAAATAATTATATGTATATATATATAAGTAGTAGGATAGTGTTAAAATAATAATTGAATAACGGAAGTATAAAATTGTTGTTCCTCTATTTCTGCTGTATCCATTATATAAATAATTTTATGTAAAATATATATATATATATATATATGTATGTATGTATGTATGTATGTATATTTGGGTTAACTGATACCTAATATACATACATATATTTGGTACAAAATTGCAAATATATGTATGTATTTCTTATATAAAGTAAAAGTACTAAATTATTAATTTTTAATGATAAAGCTAAATTTTTAATAAATAAATGGACTAAAGTCAAAAAATCAAATTTAAGTCTAAATTCGCTTTATTATAAAAAGTTTCTATTATATATAATATAAATAACTATATTAAATGTATTAAAAGAATGTTCTTATATTATTTTATTTATTTTGAATTGTTTACTTATTGAAATGAAAACATTAATTGTGTAATAATGTCATTATTAACTGTAAAGTTATTGTTGTTAAATGATATTAGTTTTGCAATTTATAAAATAACAGTGTTATTACATAAAAGCATCAATTTTGATTCTCTTAAATTATATATTATTAAGTTATTTAAGAAAGTTTAACAAAAGAAGATCATTTGGCATTATTATAGAAAAAAAATCTTTGCATTTATTTTAATAAAATATGATAGAATACATTTAAAATGTGAAATTCTTATATAATTTCACTAACTATATATGCGGTTACAACTTCAGATCACCAGATGAATAGACCTACAGATACAGTGCTACAAGTAGAAAGGTCAAGTATAAGGGGGCATCATCAGAGCAGATTGCTAGAGACTCGAAGAGAAGCAACATTAGTAACAGAGCAATAATCTCAATAGAATAGGCCAAGACAAACGAGCGGTGAGGAAAAGGATACAAACCAAGGAACTTAGATTGTGTTAGTTGCCTATCGATAATTTAGAATAAGGAAATAAGGGGTGCGATCATATCGGCACTAATGCACCAGATTCCATTAGAACTCTGCAGTAAACGTGCTTGGGAGAGAGTAGAAACAAGCTAGATCAGAGAAGTGATAGTAGAAAAAAAATCGTTGAGGTCTCAAAGAATTATTAGAGGTTACTCTCAGAATGGGAGGCAAATGGTGAAAACCTTATAGCTAATAGTGACGCCACAGGTGTGATTAAGTAAGTGCAACCAACAAGATAGAGTACTAGTCATTGCACATTTTTTGTTCGTTGTGACATACGTAGTCTTGTTCGAGATTTTATCAAATGTGGAGAGCAGAAGGAAATTTTTGTAAATTAACCATTTGATATATTCGAAGTAAACCTTCAGGCTAGGATAACTTCTCTCTCTGTCCGAGTTGAGCAGATGTTTGAACAGATACAAACCAAACTTCCTGGAATATCCCAATTCAACCTTTGTCTGATACCAGGGAGGAAGACATCTGCTATATATATGGTTTGTGGATGAAGGAAAGTCTAGTTGATGTTGGTAATGCGATTCAATGTATTGTTCCAACAAGGGTTGATGATCAATACTTAACAAATGTTCTCCTATAGATTAATGCTGAACTTGGTGGCTTAAATTCTTTGTTGTCAGTCGAATAATTTCCTTCTAATGCCTGGATCTCCAAGGCTCTAACCATCATTCTTCGAAAGAATGTTGCATACGGTATTTTTGGTCAGCATTGACCTACCCTCTATTACTGCAATAGTTGATTTTAGATAATGGCCATTGATCTTTCGGTATAGGGCATCTGTAAGAACACAATTGCCAAGGTTGAAATGATTGAATAGGATAATCAAATAAGCACCTATTCGAGCCATCTATGCTAGAACCTTATTTCAAAAAGCTACAGTGATTCACCATAAAAACTGCGAAACTACATGATGAAAGAAGACTATGACAAAAAAAATTGTCCGTTGGAAATAGGACATATATTATTAAAAAATCACCAATGACAATTAAAGACGGGATGTCTGAAGCTAGAAGGTGATAGCTATTATGGTTTTGCTCAGTTAGGTGAAGGACTTGAGGAAATTTTAATGGCTTTTTAGAAAATTTTTTTAAGGAAGCACTAAATTCATATTCGATAGCATCGCAAGATGATGAATCTAATATGGATGAATAAATACCCTAATTATATTCATAAACTTGAGAAATATGATCTGGTAGAATATGGAAGGATTCTCCAAGTAAAATCAAAGTAGCACAGCGGGAGCATAATGGATTATTGGAAAGACGAACCGCGTGGCGATCCTCATTAACTTGACCCAAATTTCGAGGACAAAATTTCATTTAAGGGGGGTAGATTGTAACACCCTGAAACTTTGCGATCATGCCACGTCGTGAGTGGACGTAAAATAAATATTTTGATGTTTCTTATGAACAGTGTAACACAAATATATTGTTAGTATCGATGTTGAAATAAGGTCGAGAATTAAGGAGATAGGTCTCGAATTGTCTGGACGATAGATAGATTGAAGGAGAAGCCAATGCGGTGGCTTGCTGTTGTAGTTGGTGAGATGAACACACAAGAAGAAAGCTGAAGCAGGAAAGGAAAAATAGAGGACCTGAGCTGTATCATCTCATGCAAGGGAAGAAGAGTAGAGCATAATGGCCCTGTTGCTGTAAAGGTGATGGCCATTGCTGATACTACCCGTGTGGTGGTTGTTTCTGTGTGGAATGAAGAGGCTACTTGGGATGATTGATAAGGTGAACAGAGGAAGAAGAGCTGAAGGGCTGCAAGACAGGGGGGTGGTCGTTGCATGAAGAGTGGAATGAGGAACAGAGCACTAGCTGCTCCTGCTCACGTGGTTGGCTGGGAAAGGAAGAAAGGGAGTTGCAAATTTTGAGGGAAAAGACCAACTCTACTGGTTTTGCAGCTGCTGCTGTGAGAAGGAAAGAAAATAGGGAAGATGCAGCTGCCGGTGCTACTACTACTGTTGCTGCTGCTGGTGTTGTTCTCATCGCTGCATACCGTTGTTGCTATGAGCCATCGTTGCAGGACCATGGTGTGCTGTAGCTGCTGCTACTATTACCACTGAACGAAGATAAAGAAGATGGTGGCTGGACGGGAGCCAGGCATGATGAGGTGGAGGAATCGAAAGCAGAGTAAGATGCTCTGTTGCTGTCATGTTGCTGCTACTTCTACATTGAAGATGAAGAACCAGAAATGTGTGGGGCGTGGTGCTCTATTTTGCATAACGAGTAAGAACCAGGAAGAAGCTCTGGTTGGTGGTTGCACAAGCAAGCAAGAAGGAGAAGACAACCGAGGAAGATAATTGGGAAACAGAGGAGCTTGGTGGGATGGATGGCAAACTGTCGATGATGGCTGCTACGTTGAAGAAGAAGAAGAACACGTTATGTAGGAATGAAAGTAGAAACTGCTACTTTGGATGGAAAGAAAATAGGGGACGATGGCTGGGAATGATGACTGAGCCGAAACGATGGAGGGAAGAAGAAGAACCAGAACAATGGTGCTCTGGTTTGTATGATTGTTGTTGTTGTGGGGCGTGGGTGCAAGAACAAAGGAAGGAGAAAATAGAGAGCATTCGGGACTGCCACTGATGATCTAGGCTGCTGCTATTGCAGCCGAACAAGAAGGAGAAAATGTAGCAATACAGGAGATGAGATGTGACGTGTTCGACGTAGAGAAGAAAACCAAAACAAAAAACAGGGGCTTCCCTGTTGCTATCTGTGAGGCAGAGGAATGGAGTTGTGTGTGTTGAGTGGCTGAACAAGAGGAGTGCTACTGTAAGATGCGTGATGAATGGAGTTTAGTGTTCATGAGGCTGGTGTGTTCTTGCTGTTAAGTGTTCATGTTGCTGGTGTGTTATGAAGATGCTGGTTGAGTTGAATTGAGATTGGGGAATGTTAGTGATACATTGAAGAAGAGGAGTGATGTTGATGTTACTAGAAATCCATTAGAGGGTAATTGATAAATTCTGGACAGTGAATTAGACATCAAATTGGATGATTGATGGGCATCGTTGCAGCGTTGCGCAAGAAAGAAAGTAACAACTCACCGTTGGTGTCAGTTGCATGAAGAAGAATAATTTGAAAGGTAAAATAAATTTATTCTGGAACTTAGAATTAGGAAATTCCTAAGTTTGGATTTTATATCTTGAAGAGGAATAATTTATTTTAAAAGATCTAAAATAGATTTATTTAGAAATGAATAAATCAAAAAAACTCGAAAATTAATTAAAAAAGTTCTATTTTCAAATTAACTGAATTCGGAGGATTTGGAAATTTATTTAATTAGAATATATACAATTCTAGACTTCAAGAATAATCGTAAATTTGTTGAAAAGGATATTTAGATCTCACAATTATCTTAGAAATTAATTAAGCCTAAGAGTAATTTTATTAAGTGTTAAATTTTAGATTTATGTATTTAAGCGTATCGAGGATCTCGAAGGAAAGCAAGGAGCCCTGAAGATCTGCAGAATCAGGTAGGCGTGACTTCCTTGCTTATTTGTATTATTCGGATTTAAGATTCAAAACATTTGGTCGAATAGTTCTAGGATTATTAGAATTTTGTTATAAAATTGATTGAACTTGTTTGGCTTGCTTGGCTGATGGTATGATAATTTATTTAAATTTTGCTTCATTCATTTTTAGCATGCGTTAATAGAAAACCATGCATTTAGATTTCATTATTTACTCATGTGAATAGCTTGCATTATTTGATTTAATTTCTATGATATGCGAGATGGTTGGCATTATTGAAATTGTTTGTAAAACTAAAATAAGACGATGGTTTATTAAGAATCCACGTACCGGTGCGATTGACGAGCCCGAGGCGGATAGAGGTGGCATCTCCTATATGTCATCGCTTGAGATTGTCGAGCCACAAGGCGGATCGTAGGTATTCCTACCCGGAGCTGATTGTGACAGCTCGAAGTCTTTGGGAGACGGTACGACGTCGCGATAAGTACACTCTCTTAGGCTGTGATTTGAGTGTCGATTGATTTTAGATGGTTATTGAAACCCTCTGAGATTGGATTGAATCACAGGAAATACCGAGAGGCATCTCAACCCTCTTCTGGTCTTAAATTTTGACTAAAATAAATAAATGTTTGAACGCCTAATGTTTGAAAGTGCTTGTAATGTTTTAGATTGGGTCTATATAATGCACGTGATATGTAGGATCGATCCACTGAGCTTTCGAGCTCACTCCTACTTTATTTTTCAGGTACACCTGGACGTAGAGTATGATGACTTATGTCAGAAGACTCGCACACTTATTGGACACCTCATGGGGAGGTCGTATGGGATAGGTGACTTGGAAGTTATGTTTTATGTATTTTACTAAATTGTTTTAATGTATTCACATTGGTTTAACTTCGATTGTTTTATTTTTCAATGGCTTTCTTTGTGTAAAGATTTTGGTTTAAATGACTAGTTTTAAAGGTATTCCACTGCAATGCTTATGATTTATTCGGTAAAATTATTGTGATTTTCTATCTTACACAGAATATCTTTTTAGACACTGACTTGGGAATAAAGGGTTATGAACTTGATTTTGAAGAAAAGATTTGGACAAAAGAAAAACTTTTAGTAGCATCTCGAATTTTGACGGGCAACGATCCATACGAGAAGTAAAATGAGAATGGAGGTCCGGCCGAAAATTGGGGTGTTACAGACAACTAGGCTTAAAATTTTCTTTGCAGTTTAATCTATTACTTAAATTTATATAGTGAAATATATTTTATGATATGGTTCAACAACTTCAAAGCCCAAGTGGAAGAGACATAAATATGATACATTCGAAAGTTCAAACACCACAAGTAAACTATATTTTGAACCCAACTTTGATTATAAACTTTTATTCTTATAATGTTTATATTATCTTTAATTTGTTTATGTATTATGTAGTTACTGCAGAGTAGCAAGTCGACCCCAGAAAAGTTGCCTTCTGGGAATGCTAGATAAGAATTATTGAATTGGCATCCTAAAAATAAAAGAGACGAAGAAGTTGTAGCAGTAGGAAAGATTTCTTCCACAGATCCTAAGGCTAAAGTTCATGGCCTCCCACTAGGCTTTGATTTTTGGAGAGTTTGGGTTGTAAAGGTAGTGAATGAAGATGTTGATTTATATAGACCAACATCAGAAATTCATTACTTGCGTAATGCTATTGGAAGTACAATTGCTTGGCTAAAGAAGTACATAAGACTATTATAAATAATAATTACACTTTTTGATGGATTGTATATATGTTTGATGGATTGTATATACTAAATGAGGTATTTGAAATAATAAAACAAATGTTTAATAATGTTTATTTTATATTATAAATTTACAGATACAAGTAAATATATGCAATATATATTGTAGTAAAATATTTTTAAGATTAAAAAAAATTGACTATGACAATGTTCAATTTTCGTTGTAAGATACATGATATAACAAAGTGTAGATGATTGTTATTGAAATGCTGGAGCTTTCACAACGAGCACAAACATGTTATTAAGTAATGGACATTCAACAACAACCACTTGACCGTTGTTGAAAGGTTAAAAGATTAGGTTTTTTACAACGTTCGCCTAATGTTATAACACGTCTACAACAACAGGGACGCTAATTGTTGTCGAATTTGTCTTAAAAGATTGAAGCATTTAACGTGCGAATGTTGATGTAACCTCAGTTTTTAGACCCATACACAACGCATTACAACAATAGGCTCATGATCATTGTTAAAGGTTAGGGTTTCCACAACGTGCGCCTATTGTTATAACATTTCTACAGCAATAGACATAGTGACTGTTGTCGAATGTCTTAAAAGAATGAATCATTTAACAACGGGCAAACATTGTTGTAACCTCACTGTTAGATCGATACACAATGCTTTACAACAATAGGCGCGTGACCATCCTTAAAAATAGTCGGCCGTTTAACGAGACCCTGGTCAACAACATCACCATGAACATTGTCGTATGGGTATAACAATGAACATTGCACATTGTTGTAGGTGCGATTTCTTATAGTGTATGTTTTACATTCTGGTTACTGTGGTAACCCTATAGACTACTATAATACTGCGTCAAAGTTGCCCCTTGTGTCTTATGCATGCTTCTGGTTACTGTGGTACTGCTTTCCTCTACTGCAGTACACAAAATTAATAAGACTAATAGTCTAAATCTCTAAAGGTTGAAGGCTCAAGACAAGTGGAGCAACAACACCAAAATACAAGGGAATCAGATATTGAGGTGGAGATGATTACCCTGCTCTAAGTGAGACATCACTCCTTGGTCGGATGATCGAGTGAGACATTAACCCCAATATAGGGTTTTGGAGTGTATAACATACCTTTGGGAATTACATTGAGTACTTCGAACCTAAGTTGGAATGCCGAAGGAGAAACTCTTTTGGTTTTAACGTTAACTTAAGCAAACGAATTGTTGAAACGCTTAATGTATAACAAGTGCTTGCATATTTGTATTTTGACTAGTATAATGCTTGAGATGTTTTGTGTAAGATCCAATGGGCTCTTGAGCTCACCCCACTAATCTCCCTTTTAGGTAATCACTAAAGACACTTGTGTTGACAAGTGAGGAGCAGTTATTTTGTAGTTGTGGTACACCTCAACATTGAGGCAGTGTAGGAGTAGTATTTCACTATTTACTCTTAGTCATAGGGCATGGGACTTGCAATTGATTTATGTCTTTAGTTTATTGGTTTGTTAAACTAGGCCATGGGGTAAAGTCTTTATTAAAATATTTTTTTTGAACTTAGGCGTGGGGTTTGAGTATTTTATTTCATTTTCTTGAAATTAATCATGTTATTATTTCTAGACATGCCATCCTTATTTTAAATCATGCATGATAGAATTGTTTATGTTTCTGCAATCTGATATGTATTGCAATGGTATGAGAAAAGAAAGAACACAAGTAACGTCTTGGTCTTCAGATATTGAAAGTGGGAGTAACCACGTGATTCCATCTCTAGGCGAGAGAAGAAGACGCCCAATCAGCAACGTGTGTGATAGGATCTAGGGGCTAAATTGTTATAAGGGTGGTATCAGAGCCTAGTTAGTAGCTCGTTGGGAAGAGTTCAATCAATAGTTCGTTCAGAAAGAGTTCAATTAGTAACTCGTTGGTAGAAGCCAAGACTGAGGCCAAAATTGGTACCAATCTAGTGATATTCTCACATAGGGCTCAGTTAGTAGCTCAGTTAATTCATCAGTCAGTGGCTTAGTTAGTAAGTCACTAGACAAATGAAAACCTAAAGACATGAATCTAGAGTCATGCTAGTACGACAAAAATAATGCTCTAAGTATGTATAGGGGATTTTTTCAATCAAACTATGATGATTGAATGGTTATTTGGTTGTAGATAAATGGCTAGATCCAAGAGACATGCTACAAGAGCTGCCACGTTTGATGAGATTGAACCCCAGCGGTAGAGGGCATAGGTTAACTAGATTGAAGCTCAGGTTGGGGCTGTATTGACTCTAGAATTATGGGATGAGATTACTAGACAAGTCACTATGCAGATCTTAAGAGTATTGTCGTTGCCATAGATGTAGGCACAGGCAGCACCAGAGCCAAAGATACAAGCCCCGCCTCAAGATCAGATATTGGTATAGCAGCTGACGCTCATGCCAAATGTTCTAGTTTGTCAGAGGGCACAGGAAGAAATTGAGGATAAGGAACAAAGGACGATACTGATTGAGTTACAGAAACTTTGCCTGTCCCAATTTGATGGAACATCTGACAGCATGGTTGTAGATCACTGGTAGCAAGAGTTAGATGAGCACCTGGATGTTCTGGGGGCTATATGACCCCGCAGAGTTACACTGGCCACACATCAGTTTAAGGAAATAGCCAGGAGTTGGTGGCGAATGCTGAAGGTAGTTCCAAACATCGACGTACGACACATGAATTGGGAAGAATTTAGAGAATTGTTTTACGAGAAATTCTTTCTAGAAGCCACACAAGTGCAAATGGAGTCTGAGTTCATCAGGTTGACTCAGAAAGATATGACAATGTTTGAATATGAGATCAAGTTCAGTAAATTCGCCAAGTTCACACCTGAACTGATCAGGGACAAAAAGATGAAGGCCCGCAGGGTTGTTGAAGACATGAAGATTGAGATTCGTAAGGTGGTGAACCCAATAGGTTTGAGGACTTACAGAGAAGTAGTTGAGAAAACACTACTGATTGAACGAGAGATCAACTTCGAGTAGAAGTTGAGAAACAAGGGTAAGAGACCGAGCAATGAAAAAGAATTCCAAGGGAACCAAAAGAAACAGAATCAAAATAAGCCTTAGAGGCAACAAACTTATGGCAGAGTTGATAAGAAGCAGGCTTAGAGAGAGGGAGCTTGTTACAATTTTGGGTAAAAGGGACATCTTGCCAAAGACTGTAAGAATTAGGGACCATAGAGACAGATCCAAGGGCAGAATAAT
Source organism: Tinospora cordifolia (assembly GCA_030144865.1). Classification (NCBI taxonomy): domain Eukaryota; kingdom Viridiplantae; phylum Streptophyta; class Magnoliopsida; order Ranunculales; family Menispermaceae; genus Tinospora; species Tinospora cordifolia. The sequence goes on along the minus strand of JAJIYU010006207.1, from coordinate 10,166 downwards.
GGTCAGGGTAGGAACCAAGGTGGGTGTGGATAGTAGCAGCCACAACAGAGGTAGCCCCAGCAACAACATCTGTAGCAGGGCAAATAAAACTAAGCCTGAGTGTTTGCTATTGAAGATGAACAGGTGGACCCAACTTTGGTTGTTGAAGGTACATTCTTACTGTTTAATGTTGCTATTAAGATCACGTTTGATTTGGGTGTCGCTAAGTCACTTGTATCAAAAGAACTAGTTAAGAATTACAACTAGTGACATCCATACCACCAAAACCACTATATATATCCACACCCATAGGAACTAAAGTGACTGACCAAAAAACTTGTACACGTGAGTTGAGATTTGGAGATAATATGATAACTGTATGATGTGATATTGGGTATGGACCGGTTAACCCAATACCAGGCTCAGATTGATTGCCCGAAACAAAAAGTCATGTTGACTCTACCATTTGGTGAACTAATGAAGGTCAAGGGGATATGCAAAGATTATACTGAAGCCCTATGATCGCTATGTTACATTACATAAGGTAGAGTGAGGACTTTACATAAGTTATGGACGATGATATTAAGGAGTTGAAAAATATTCGGGGGATACCTATAGTGTGCGTGTGGGAGTATCCAGATGATTTACTTGGACTACCACCACACAAACAGGTAGAGTTCAAGATTGAACTGCATTGAGGCACAAATCTTGTAGCCATTCCTCCCTAAAGAATGGCGCCAGTGGAGTTGATTGAAGTCAAGACATAGCTGGATGAACTCTGTGAAAAAGGATTTATCAGGCCAAGTGAATCACCATTGGTAGCTCCTGTATTATTTGTGAAGAATAAAGACGGATCAAAGAGGTTATGTGTTGATTACAGGAAGACCAACCAAGTGGCCATAAAGAATAAGTATCCTCTACCCAGAATAGATGACCTACTCGATCAGTTGAGGGGTTTCTCCAAGATTAACCTGAGGTCAAATTATCATCAATTAAGGATTAGGGAGGCAGATACTCATAAGACAACCTTCAGGATTCGATGTGGGCATTTCAAGTTTATAGTGATGTCGTTTGGTTTAACTAACTCATCGACCGCATTCATAGACTTGACGAACAGAGTCTTCCAACAATATGTAGATCAGTTTTTTGTAGTATTCGTAGACAATATCTTATTTACTTCATATCAGATGATAAAAATGTAGAACATGTGAAACTTGTGCTAGGCACACTGATGACAAGACAGTCAAATTTGTTGGCCACGTAGTTTCGGCCGAAGGGATATTAGTCGATCTAGATAAAGTAGAGTCGGTGACTAATTAGAAGCAGCCAAAAATGGTGACAAAAATCAAAAGTTTCTTGGGTTTAGTAGGATACTATTGAAGTTTTATTTAAGACTTCTCCAAGTTAGCTGGGCTTACGACTAAGCTAACCAGAAAAGGAGAAAAGTCCATTTGGGATGAGAAATGCGAAGAATTTTTTCAAGAGTTGAAGAAGAAGATGACTTCAACTCCTACTTTAGTTACCCCTACTCATGGCGTTGGATACATTCTATATACAAATGATCATAGAACGACTTGGGTGTTGTATTGATGCAAGAGGGGAAAGTCATTACTTGCGCCTCTCAACAGCTAAAAATCCATGAGTAGAACTATGCTACGCATGACCTAGAACTAGCTGCTATCATGTTTGCCTTATAGGTTTGGAGGTATTATCTCTATGGGGAGAGATTTGACCTATTTTCAGACCATAAGAACCTAAAGTACATCTACACTCAGAAAGAACTTAACCTGAGACAATGGAGATAGATGGAGTTTCTGAAGAATTTGGACTTCCAACTCCACTAACATCCAAGAAAGGCTAATGTTGTAGCTGATGCCTTTAGCAGAAAGTTTGATAAGAAGAATGAAGAAAAAGGGAAAATTTATCATTTGATCTATGATTACAATCTGAGTGTAACTTCAAACAGAAAGTAGGTGTACCTATGTACATTGGTTTGCCAACCAAACTTGCTATGACAGATTACAAATGAACAGAAATAAGACAAATGGATTGTGGATCTGACTGAAAGAGTCAAGTAAGGCAAACACACCAATTTTAGGATTGATGCCGAAGGTATCTTGAGACTTGGAGATATAGAGTCTGCGTACTAGAGAGTGGGCAGGGTAGAAGAATCATATCAGATGAAGCTGATTGGACCAAGTACACAATGCATCCAAGAGGTGATAAGATGTACCAAAACCTCAAGAAGACTTACTGGTAGAAAGATATGAGGAAAGACATAGCTAAGTATGTCTCAAAATGTTTGACCTGTCAACAATTAAAGGCCAAACACAGGAAACCCTCAGGGATGTCACAACCACTTCTAATCCCAGAATGAAAGTGGGACAATATTGTAATGGATTTCGTGAGTGGCCTACCTAGAAATCAAAAGAGTGAAGACATAGTATGGGTGATTGTAGATCGGCTCAAAAGGTAACTCATTTCCTACCCATGTGATCTATAGATACAATTGGGAAACTAGGATAGCTGTATGTCAAGAAGATAGTAAGGCTACATGGTATATCCAAGACCATTGTGTTAGACAGAGATTCCAGATTCACATCTCAGTTTTGATAGAGCTTACAGAAGGAACTAGGCAGTAGACTCACCATGAATACTGAGTTCCATCCTTAGACAGATGGATAGTGTGAGAGAGTTATACAAATACTCGAAGATATGTTGAGAACTTGTGTCCTTGACTTCAAGGGTAATTGGAGCAAATACTTGCACTTAGCATAATTCACTTACAGTAATAGTTACCAAGCCAGTATCAAAATGGTTCCATACAAAGCTTTCTATGGTAGACCTTGTAGATCTTCATCATGTAGGGTAGACTTTGAAGATCATGTACTTACAGGACTAGACCTAGTATAAGAGATGAATGAACAAGTGAAATAGATACAAAAGAGGTTAACCACAGTTCAAAGTAGGTAGAAGAGCTATGCAGATAAGAGGAGGAGCCCTCTATCGTTATAAGAGGGTGATAGAGTGTTCTTGATAATCAACCCTCAAAAGGGGATTAAAGGCTTTGGAATCAAAGGGAAACCATCACCTAGATTCATCGATTCGTTCAAAATATTCAGGAGAGTCGGTGAATGCACCTAAGAACTAGACTTATCGAATAGAATGTCTTCGATCCACAACGTATTCTATATGTTGATGCTACGAAATATGAACCAGACCCCTCTCACATCATACATTGAAGGAAGTCAACATTTGGAATGATGCTACGTTCAAAGAACCGACCATTGGAATATTGGATCGTAAAGTGTAAAGTCTCAGAACCAATGACATCCCTTAAGTTAAGGTTCTGTGAAGACATCATGAATTGAAAGAGGCTACCTGGGAGTTAGAGAGTAAAATGCGAAATAAGTACCCGAAGCTTTTCACCAGGAGTATCTGACTAGAGAGCATCATACAGGTATATGGTTATTTTAGATTTTGAGGACGAAATTCTTTTAAGCGTGATAGATTGTAATAACCCAAGTCTCTAGAAACAAAGACAAAAGAAAACAAACCAACCAACAAAAAAAGGGTTGTGTGCAAGGACCGCAGTCTTGCGTCAAATGGGGTAACTCGTGGGATTGTGGTCCTAGCCTAGAGGACCGTGGTCCTGCATTCGAAAATGTGAAAGGGAAGTCTCGTGAAGACTGCGATCTCGGATCTAGAGGACCATGGTTATACGATAGAAACTAATAAATTCTTGGCAAGATGTGCGATCGTGGTCTAGGATCGTGGTTTAGGATCGTGGTCTTGTTATTAGGACCAAGTTAAGAGCACAACCTTAGGCTGCAATCCTGCGATTAGGGCATGGTTAAGACTGCGGTCCTTGGGCCAAAGACCACAGTCCTCAGGCCAAGGACTGTGGTCTAGTGATTAAATTCCAAATTGGAAGGTCTATTTGTGTAGAAAACCCAAGGACTCGAGGTTCTCCATTATAAATACATCTCTACGTAGAATCCTAATCACTGTTCCTTGCCACAGTTGCTCACCTTCGTGCTCACAAGAAAACCCTAACCACACAACAAAACTATAATACCTTAAATTCTCTGTACTCAATTAAATGAAATTCATCATTTATTTAGTGAAATTTGGGTGCAAAATGAAACTAGGCTCATTTCAAGGCTAAATTTGGCAAGTTCTAAAAGTCTCATTTAGTGCCCTTTAGGGAGCCAAAACAACTTGAAATGAAGTAAGCTGACATGAATCAACTAATGGAACGACATATCCAAAAATTAGAACAATTGGTCGAGGTTAGGATTTTCATTTGTCAAACACCCTTCAGGGGATTCAAATTAGGAAAGAATTGGCATTTGGGGAACTTCAGGGGATCGATAGTTGACATGAAATGAAATGACATGAACTGACAAAATGAATGACATATCCAAAAATCAGAACAATTGGCCAAGATTTGGATTTTCATTTGCCTAGTGACCTCAATGGGTCTTAAATAAAGAAAGTTTTTGAGGAAAAATCACCTCAGGCCAAACCATATCTTAAAATGTGCATTAGGTTCATGTGATTCCAAAACTATAGGTTGTAAATCATAATTTCTTGTAAATAAGGAGATATTAATTTTTATTCAACTTTTGTGAACCCATGAAGTCATGGCCATCCCTAACATGTGCAAAGCACATGGGTGGAACACCATGATCATCCGCACCTACCCCACCCAAAGCTCCATAGGACGTGCCCGTCATTTGAATTCATGACAAGTGATCCCATATGCCATACAATTGATTATGTGTGCCCACACCTACCCAAGGAATGAGACGTCCCATAAAAATTGGAAAATCTAAGAAGAATGATACACCATACTTGATCATGTATACCATGCCCCATTTGTGCTAAATCGGCCCAGATGTGTGTGTGTGTGTGTGTGTGTGTGTGTGTGTGTTCGCACATGTGAACAACCCAAATTAGAAGGGTTTGAAATCTGAAACGTGCACCCAAAAACCCTAGCTGTCCCATGCACATAAGCCAAGAAAACCAAAATAGAAACTTCATTTTTCCCCCCCTTTTGGTGGCGACTCATGGGTTTACACTAAAGGGTGCACCATACTTGGAGTTTGAATTATTTAGTGAGTTTCTTTAAGCTTATATTTGCATATTAGACTATGATATAGTGTCCCTTCAAGTTTGATTACATACTACCCTTGTTTGATGCCCAAGAATAGAGAAATAGCAAGCATTCCATGTGTTGGTGTGATGAGCAAGCAAGGGAACCCAAATAAGAAAGCTTTATAAGCAAGATCCTATCTAAAGGAGGATGTTCCAACTGAGATTAGCATGATTCCAAGTCTGAAAATATTCTCTAATATTAATTAAGAAATAAGCTAGATAATCAAATATTAGATCATGAGAATTTGGCAAGCTTAAGTGGGCCCATAAGCACACTTACCCTATTCAAGCCTAGCCATCCACCTTGGTTTGGAAAGTTGCCCAACTTTGTGAGATGCCCAAGCTGCCCTAGACGTCCCCTAAGTGCTCATGAACACCTATAAATGCCCCCCTCTTGCTCATATTCATCTCATCCCAAAGCAAAGAGTTGACATTTTCCTCTTTGCTTGTTCTTGCCCTCTCCTTGACACCTCTTCTCACTCTCTTTTCTCTCTGGTGTAAGAAGTTCTTATTTTAGTATTTTAGAGAGTTTTTGAAGCAGTTTTGTTGGTGATTAGAAGTTCTTGAAGTTCTAAAAGTGGTAGATAAGGGGAACCTCTTGTCGGATTCTACAAAGAAACTCGGATTAAGGTGGAGGAGATTTCGTAAACGTCTACTTTACTCTTTTAAATTTCTAGCATGTTCGTGCTTGTTTAAATTCTAATTTTCAGCATTTGTTATTTTAGGTTCAGCATGTTTAATCATATTTTAATTTTAGTTTAGCATGTTTGCATGTTTTAGTCACTCATGAGAGCACGCCATGCTTAGAATCTGTTTGTATGTTTGTATGTTTGTATGTTTAGCATGTTTGTATGTTTGTATGTTTTAGGATTTAATTCAATGTTTTAAGCATGCTATATGATGTTTCAATGATTTCTTGCTTGTTTAAAATTCTGAAATTTATATTCTAAATTTCTATTATGATTTTGTGATAAACATAAGAAAGTGAAGATAAGAACCATATACTGTCATGGTGACCCATATGGGTGTTATGGATGTTCTTAACACATGCTTGGAGTGTGTGGTTGTGGGGCGCAACTAAGGGGTACTTGGTATGTGGCATCCAATGAAAAGTGACAAAGAAATGTCTTTCCACCCTAAAGAGGGGTATCAAAATTAGGAACACCAAGGGAGTAGAACCCCTTTCAATCTTAACATCAACTACAACCCAAAAGTTGCTTGAATCACTTAATGCACAAAAATGTTTGAATTTGGATCTGCTATTGATTTGAAATAGTAACTTAGTTGTTTAATGAATGATCCACTGGGCTATGTGCTCACCCCTTCCTTTTATTTTTCAGGAATTTGAAATGCATGATCAAGCTGGCTAAGGAGTTAGAAAGTTTCTGTGTAAGGGCATATTGCCCAAATTTTGAATAAAGACTTCCACTGAATTTTTGTTTTAAATTTTAGAGTTATGTACTCTTTCTTTTGATTATATGAATTCAATAATGTATTTCTTTATTTTATTTTGAATAAATAAAGAGTTTGAAGTTTTCCTTTGTTCACTTGTATTATCTTGTTGAAAATTAAACTCAATGGAAGTGTATTTATGAGTATTTCAATAAGTGTTATAATAAAAGAATTGAGATGCAAGTTGTGTATTTGTAAATGTAACATAAGACCCAACTTGCCTTGTGGTTGAGCTTAAACCTGTTTCTAGGGGGTTGGGGTGTTACAAAGGTGGTATCAGAGCCTAGGCTTTAGGTGCCTTAGGCTAGAATTAGAAAGTCAATCTATGGATGTTTGACTAGAATTAGAAACTCAAATTAAGGTTTTATTTTGAATTGAATCGAATCTTGAATGCCTTGAACTAGAATTAGAAAGTCAATCAGTGACTGTTTGACTAGAATTAGAAACTCAAATTAGGGTTTCACTTGGAATTGAATTGAATCCTAAATGCCCTACTTTCTATTTTTGAAATTGAAAAACATTTTAGAAACTATTTTCAAAAAAGAAATATATGTTTTTGAAATGTTTTGTTTGGATACAAATACTATAAGTTGAACTGATAGTAGGTAAGCCTTATCCCAAGTAAAGCTAAACATTAAAAGGGAGGTGAGTTATTCTGCCCTACAAAGATAGTTGCTAAGTAGACTTTGGTCTTGCTACCCGATCTGGAGGTTGTCCCACCAATGTATACGAGTGGTCGGATTCGAAGAATACCCTTATTTTTTATATAAAGAAAATTAGAAGGTGCAAAATTAGGGCAAAAAACTGATTTGAAGTCAAAAAAGATGCCAAAGGTGATATCTTGACTAGACAGAGGTTGTAAGTCAACCACATTGAACCCTAGGTCCAGAGGAAAGACCCTAGGTAAAAATGTAGTGTAGCCATGGGTAGCACAGTGGATCAAAAACATAAATCTTTAGGACATAGGATAGTGATTGAAATTTATGTGAAAGTAGAAAATTGTTTGATCAGGACACGAGATCGGAAAGTTTCTATATCTTTCTATTTCTATGTATATGGGATGCATAGGAATTTGGGGTTATGGAGGCAGCCTGGACTCGAAGAATGATGGACCATGCATGGTAAATGATCAGTAACTCTAGAAGAATGGGTTTTTCTATGCTTGGCTGGTATGCAACGGTTGGGTATAATGGGCTCAGGGACCTTAGTTATCGAAAATTTTTTGAAATTGTTTGGGTGCAGCTCTATTCTAGGTGAAAGCCTAAGTGGAAAAGGTAGAGTGGTATGAGACACTTGAATATGAAAGCTTAGGTGGAAGCTTAAAACCTTGTTGTGCTAGCTTGATTGTATGATTGTGTGATATGCATGTTTTACTGCTTATTTGCTTTGAAACCAAATCCTATACCCATGCATAAAATGAACCTAGAAGAAAAACCTTTAGGCCATTGAACAAATCTATAACATCCCAACCCCGACATTCATTGAGCATTGGACATAACCACCATTCTTTGACAGTGGACTTAACCATTTGGCGAGTTGGGTCTAGGTTACTTTACAAGTGACACACACTTGACTTTCTATTTTTCGATACCTCATGCCTTAGAGTAAATTCAAGAATACAAATTTCCATTTGATAAAATCAAGGCAATTAAAGATAAAAAAAAAAAATTCAACTTCTTTATTCATAAAAAAGTATGTAACTTTCTAATGTAAACTATTACATTGTTGATCAAAAGAAATTTATAACCTCTAAAAATTAAATTTCAGCAGGAGAGTTATTCAAAATTGGGCAACATGCCCTTACATTAAAAGAAAACTTTAAAAAATTAAAAAATTGGTAAAATAGAAACTATCCAAATTCCTTAGTCTTTATTATTTAATTTCCTAAAAATAAAAGAGGAAGGGGTGAGCACAAAACACAGTGGATCTTTTCCAAACAACCATTTTTCAAATTCAAATCAAATAACACATTCATATTTCAAACACTTGCATACATTAAGCGTTTCAAGCATCCCTTTGTTCAAAGTTGAAACTTTAGACCAAAACGGTTTTTAAGCCCTTGATGTTCTTAACAAAGTACCTCCGTATATTGAAATATAGCTTTTCATAGCCAATTTCATTGGACTTTTGGACTCAAGGGAAACTTACCCACCAACCAAGTACTTTGGTCTTAAAACCATATGAACTAATCATATGAAAAGAACATCCATAGCAACCCACATGTGTGTTATGATGGTGCGTGATTATTTTCACCATTTTCTTTTGTTAAATCTTGAATCATCAATTAAACTTTAGAATATGAAACTAAGATAAAAAAAATTCAGAATATGAACGATCTAAAAATTAAATCATGAAACAATCATAATCATGCATCATTCTTTGAAATAAGGCCAAAGCATGATATTAAACATGACATGAATATTATGAATGCATAAATTCGAACAAGGATCAAATCTAAAACTGAAATATGTTTTAGAATACTAGAACTGAAATTATTTTGATTTCAAAAGCCAAACAAACAATGAACATGCTAGTAATTCGAATAAGAAAAAGAGGTGTTAGAAAAATCACTTCCACCTTATGATGCTTTCTCCCCAAAGTTTAGACAAGAGTTCCCAATGTACAAGCACCAAGAAAATCATCCAAGATGAATCCCCAAACCAAGAACTTCTCACACACAAGAGGAAAAAAAAAAGGTGAGAAGGGGTGCCAATAAGAGGACTTAGAAAACAAGAGGAAATCTCAACTCTTATTTCTTGGGATGAGATGAATTGTGAGCATAGGGGGTTTATATAGAGTTCAAAAGGGTAGAGAATGACAGGTTTGTGGTGTTCACCTTGTAGGAAACTTGCCAATTCTTCAAAATTTCGTGCCTCCCAAGATAGGAGAATAGCAAGTGTATTTGGGTATTTTTTGGAATTTAGAAACCAATTTTTGAATTTTTGGAATAATTTTTCTCAGATTTTTTTGTTATTTCTGTTTTATTTTCGGAGCATTTAATCTAGACCATTGGATCTTCCTTGAGCGCAACAATGGTTTGCGATCAACAAAAACGTCTCAGATCCGGACCGTCGGATCTTCTTCGAGTGCAGCAACGGTTTGTGATCAACGAAAATGTCTCAGATCTAGACCGTCGAATCGCCCTCGAGCACAGCACTCAGCTCCCGATCTACGAAAATCGTCTGGACCGTCAGATTTTTCTCGAGTTTCGTACGTGGATCTCAGTTCGTGATCAACGAAACCGAGCCTGCGTTGTGAGCCGTTGGATCATCCTCGAGTGTTGTGTGCGAATCTCCGGGCCATTGGATCTTGATGATTCGGTGCTCCTGCGCGTTCGGTGCGGGCTTGATCTTGACCATGGGATCTTAGATCATGTGGATTACACGTTTCTGGCCGTTGGATGCAGTTTCTATTACCAAAATCACTTTCTAAGGTTTTTATTATCCGAGCTTTGCTAATTATAAACCAAATTTCACTTTCTAATTTGTGTAAATATGGTTTATCCTTCTATGTTATTAATTTGCTAATATTTTTTCCTTTCTAATTCTTTAATATTGTATTTATTAGATATTTTT